>MU389421.1:0-173845 GCA_022578775.1 Xylaria venustula
CGCAGGACTTTTGTATAAAAAAAACCCATGTCTTACACCAACCCAAACAGGCAGCTAAATATAAATTTTGTTTTATAATTGGTCTTTTTTTTTTAAATGCCGGCATAAGCCGGGTCCCCCCCCCCCCCCCCCCCCGGAGCGCCACTGTGGGGTGTAGAAGAGTTCGAGAGCCTTTTCGCATGCTGCAAGCCAACGAGAACAGAGAGGTTGGGTGCCATCGCATGCACAGCTAGGCATTATCTTGGTACTGTAGGTCTTAAAAAGGCCGTGGTATAGGCCGGGGAGAACGGGATGTGCCTCGCCGATCGGCCGTGTCACTCTGCAACATTCAGCTTAGAGAAACATACCTACCACCAAGTCAGAGAAACTCGGAACTGTCAATATGCGCTCTTTCTACCTATTTCATATAACAAAGTTCGATTTCAATAGAGTCCGACAAGCCTCGAGGGTGCTTTCTTGACGCTGTTGGCTCTTGTTTTCCTGAAATTATGTAGCATAACTTCACGCCAGTCACAGACCGCTGTTGTCCATTATGGCAAATAATACTGTGACGTACAGCCAGGAATACCTGGCCCAGGATCGGAGGCCCCTCGTCAATGCCTTCTACTCCCTCCCGATCCCTCTTGAGATTATCAGTACGATATACAGACTCATTGTGAAGGCAAGTTCGAAATCCGATGGCCGCCTCGGATATGATGATTATCTGATCGTCTGGGCAACTGTAAGCGATTTCTAAAATTCAAAACCATGATAGCTCTTTTCTCTCCAGGTACCTGGCACTAACACCCGGGCCTCCAAGATCACTGCCGTGGCAGAATGTATTGCTGGGCTTGTCTACGGTCCGCACCACCTTATTTTCTAACTTGTAGATTCTTGCCTCTAACCGTGCTTCAGGTCCACCGGGAGGACTAGGTCGTCACGTCCAGGCTTTGAAGCCTGAGAGTGTATCGCACTATCTCCAGGTGAGCTAATGGCCAATTGAATCTGCTGGCTTTTCCGCCCCTGACAAGTTACAGGGCGATTACATTTTCAGTCATTTCTACGATTTCGCCATCGCTAGCACTAAGCTGTCGATCCTAGCGCTCTATCACCGCATATTCGTGACGATTCGAATGAGAATCATAGTCTGGATTACTGCTATTCTTGTATTCGCATGGCTCATCGAGATGGAAATCGTCCTCGGTTTCGGCTGCCAACCTATCCAAGGCTGGTGGGATGCAAAAGTGGCTGCCACAGCAAAGTGTGTCGATAAAGTGGCATTCACATATTCCACTAACATCTTGAATCTTATATTCGACCTTTGGATCTTTTCCATACCTATTCCCATCATTATGAAACTTAATGTCAACAAGGGCAAGCGTTTCGCTCTGTGCTGCCTCTTCTCGATCGGCCTTGGAGTGTGCGCACTTAGCATTGCGCGTCTCTCTGTTGTCTTTTCAGCTGGATCTGGTGATGTCACTTGTAAGTTTCCAATATTCATGGACTATTATCATCACATCGTCGGCTGACACGGGACGCTTCTATAGGGGAAGAGGTCCCTCTCGGCATTCTCTCGGCGTTGGAACCATGCGGCGCCATCCTCTGTGCGAACCTTCCTATCATATATCGCGAACTGATGAGAGTGTTCAAGCGTATCGGTGGTAGTGTTAGAGACACAAAGAATTCCAGTTCCGGCTCCAAGGAACAGTTATCCCCATACTCTGGCTCTGGGGGTCAAGACTGGGTCCAACTCGACGGCAGTGGACCCAAGAAGACACCTGGTTTCCCAAGGGCGTCAGTTACGGGAGGTAATAAAGCAACGGATAGCGAGAAAGAGCTCACTGGACAGGGGGTCATCAAGGTCGAACAGGAGTTCGAGCTACAGTCGTCAAAATCCACACAACAGTTAAGTATTGATATGGTATAAGTTTTTGTGAGAGTATACCTAGGCCAGACAAGAGTAATGCGATTATGAGTCTGGCCAGATGTAGGTATGTTGGAGTGGGACAGGTTGTCGAATGTCCTGTTGCTATGCGGAAGGAATCTTCGGTCTTCGTACACCCTGGATAATATACTCTTTTAATCACTTTGCTGTGCTTATTTTAACTGCTAGTCAGTTATCCACAAGTCTTTGTGCGGTAGCTAAATACATGGTATCTTGATAGAAACAAAGAGATCTTTATTTCACCTAATTACCAGGATTAGTTCTCTACTTCCCCAACTACGCATACGTTCTTGAATGCGACGAAATTTCCCTGGTTCTTACTCTTCTGGCCTACAGAGTTAATAGATCAGTATCTATCAAAGTTTATCATACGGTAGCTTGGTTCTTTCAGACTTAGTATGTGATTTTAAGTATACACCTCGATGCCCCAGGGGATCTTGTTGGTTACTGAAACTCGAGTAGGATGTACCGGCGTGAGTATATAGCGGCGAACGAGTTGGCTCGCCAATAGACTATGATGAAGTCGTTTATTTAGAGTTATTAGTCCCTTTCGGCCCCCGGCCCCCTGGGAAGCTTACATCGAAACCTCTAATCCCTCCATGCCTTTCTGATCCTTCGTAACGGCGCCTCCCCTCGCTCTTTGCATGCTGTGCCGCAAATCCTACAGAGCCTCAGCCGATACCGTGAAACGTGAGTTGCACGGCCTCTCATGTAGTTTTCTTGTAAACTGCCATAGTTATTAAAGTCGCATCTTTCCATCCAACGTTTATCCTTCGCTTATTCATGCGGATGGCATGCTGTATAACCTGCTTATGATAACCCATTTTTTCCTCGGTAGCTTGGTTGGCCATTTTATTAAAGTCACAATTTCCAAACGCATTTTTTATATCCTCTTACTGACATGTCAGATGGCTACTAAGGAGAAGTCTTGTGAACAGCGTTTTGTGTCTATATATATATTATCATGCACGACCAGCTTGAGGTTCTAGCTATAGCCTTCGATCAAACGGTTAAGTGACTATAAGAACTACAGCAAGAGTTCTAACATATTGGATCAAACAGCGTAACTGGACACGAAGTCAAATCAGATCGCATCCAGTTCTGCTCTCCCGCCGCTTTCCACCCTGCCTCCTACAAAATGTACAAATGATATCATTGACCTACCGCAAATCTTAAATTTAACGTTAAAAATTAAGAGGAAAAAAGCACCAAGTCGTTCAACGTAACTGATTTGCATGAATGTATTCAATGGGTTGTATTAGGGATAAAACTATGAAACTACGTGGGTGAGCTAGTAGTAAGCTATCTAATCCTGATGCGCCGCTTTAAAGACGTGATAAAAATACTCACCTTTGCCCGCAATTTTTTTCAAAAATATCGGTCGTACATGCCTGGAAAAAAAGGACATTACCAATACCTTTCTATGCGAATATATATTCTCACATCTGGTAGCATATACTCTGATTTGATATCTCGGCTAGTGGGAGGTGGCAAGGTTTAGGTATTATATTTGTCCGGGAAATGGATATTTATCCGTTCGTCATCCGCGCCGACGGACTTGAAAATTACCGCTTCGAAGACTTCTCCTCTCTCCTCAGGTCTCCTTTCCCCAAGGTCCAACCAATGTTTGAGTTTCTCCAATTCATGGTGAGGGGTGAGTAGAGATTTGGGTTTCACAGGATGAAGGGCCGCTTTTATGACATGTAGTTGAGGATCGGTATAGAGATGTTTGATGCAATTATTTGCGTAAACGGTGAACGTTCTATTAGGGTTCCGAATTAGATCCCGTAACACCAGGAGTCAAGGAATATAAAGGAACGACTTTCGAGAATAGCATGGTGGCTCATTACAAGCTACGTAAGTCCGCTTTATGCTTTTTTTAATTGAATTTAATAGCGATTTTGCTAACAGCTTTTTTTTAGTATATTTTTTTTATTTAAAGATATCCAGAGAGGACACCAACGTACTGTCGTTCCAGTAGGCTGGGGCGAGGAGAATCATCATCCTCAGGTCAAGGCTACTGCTTCTACGAGCTGTTGCGAACACATACGTGGCGGTTCTCAGACTACCTTTTCAGATAAACGTAGCACCAGCGATCTGGTGCTCGATGATAAGCAGCCCCGTCACGTCTAGATACACTGTGGTTGGAAGGCAAGTCAATGGCACCCGTTACAACGCAAAGGCCTCCCTCCGCTTTCTCTTCTGCGACTATCAAGAACAAGATTAAGATTACATCCCTTCTATATATGTAGCTTAGTCAATCCAGTACAGTCATTGTGAGGCAGGGTACTAGCACCCCACATGGTATAACCTATTCTGTACTGTAGAACGTAGTGTACGGGCTCATGCCTTTTACGTACCTAGATATGTAGCTAAGTTATCTTTCGACAAAAAAAAAGAAGAAGAAAAAGAAAAAGCACCAAGTCGTTAAACGTAACTTGAATGTTTGATCTTATTTGCGCCTATGTTGATATTTCTAAGCAACGTCAGATAATATGACATGATGACTATCATACAGAACATCTACACAGAGTAGAAGATGTTGATTAGCCTATTAAATGCTTATTTAATGTTATTGTTATCGCCAGATGAGTGATGTTATATGCCCTTACGGTACTACACAATAGCTGCAGACAGGTCAAGCACTCGAGCACTACGTTCTACTCTTGGTAGCGTTGCGGTATATTGTTACAGTTTCATTCCGTGTATAGTTAACGTCATACATCATCATCATACGTCCTTCCCAACACCCTGGCAACCGAACAGCGAGAAATGACAGGGCCGTGTTAATTTGAAGCCCTCGTGATTCTATCAATCATTCAAGTCATAACTACATCCACTTCACAATTTGCTCGACGAAGGAGCATATGATACGCTTCGTTCGCAGCCTTTGTCACCACCTCCTCCTTACTCACGCCACCACTGACTTCCAAGGTGAACTGCTCGTTGACGAAGACTCTGCAGCAGAGATCTTTCTTCCCATTTTCGACCCGTTCTTCCGTCTCGTACCGTATTGTACTCCCATCTCTGCCGACGAGCTCGCCTAGCTTATTCTTAGGATGTCGGACATCGACGTTGTCGGAGAGCATGCGGCGTAGGTAAGGCAGTATCCCAATCCGCTCCACGACTTCCTTGCATTTCTCCATGGATCCCGAGTCAACCCAAACGGCACCCATCAGACTCTCGAACATGTCAGAGAAGGGCTTGGGGATCGAGAGGTGAGCGAGCAGCGGCCAGGGGTATTCGCTGCTGTGGTCCATGGCGTCGCGAATTGCCTTGCGTTCCACGACGTGACGGTCTTCAACGATTCGTTGATCTCTGGCCATGTCAGTTGATCCGTGCCTCATGTATTTCCAATACGGAACGGTCTTCTGCGTCACAATGGTGGCGAGGGTCGTCGGGCATATTTCAGTGGCTTCTTGCGTGGTACACCATTCCATCACCAGGAAACCGAGGAAGTCGGCGTTGACGCACGCCGTTCGTAGTAGATGCATTTGACTGTGCGAGAGTTCTGGTTCTTGTGTCCAAAGGATAGAGACGATGATGTTGTCTAGGATCGGGTCACCGAGAAACTCGAGCAGCTCCATGGACATGTCCGAGGATGTATTGAGATTCCAGGAGGCATGAGTGAGAGACTCTGTTAGCAGGGCTTTGTTTTGGAACGCATAGCCAACGAGTTTCTCTAAACGTTCATGCCCAGGATGTAATTGTGTTATGATATCTCTTGCACCCGAAATGACAGCGTGTGCGCCTGCTAAGTCGTGCCATTCCACATCTGGTATGAGGATTCGTAAACAAGCTAATGCTTTTGACATCCCTCCATCTATGTAGGCGGCCCCTATCAAGGACTCGACCACGTCTGCAAGAGTCTTCGTTGACATTTGTCTTTTGGTTGGCTGTGTTTGGTCAGCCGACAGAAAATTATGGACATAAAGCGGTCGCCACTTTTTGCCCGTAAATGAATTCGTCAAGATGAATTTATCAAGCCCCTTTTCGACCGAAGCACGACAGAGCCTTGAGTTAGACACAATTCGATCTTTCATCGCGGAGAGAACTCCCTCTGGCCAAGTTGGACCTGGTAAGGATGATAAGCACAGTATTCAAGAGGCGAGGGTTGTTACACTTACGCTGAATCATGACGGAAACAGTTGCCAATATTTTCAGAAGAGAGTCTCCGAGAAATTCGAGTCTTTCATAATCCGTTGATTCATGGGCTGCACGAGAGCTGATGGCAGTTAAAACCAGCGAAGTATTAGAAAAGCCGACTCCTTCCAAGACAGTGTGACATAGCTCCTCCGCAATGAGATGGACTTCGAGCATATGACAAATCGAGGGGATGATGCTACCAAAATAAACTTTCGAACGGTCGACAGTATCTAGGGTGCAGTGCGACACGGGAAGCGCTGAGTATCGACCATCGGGCGTTGGGGCATTTGGATCGGGGTGAAGCAAGTCTTGACGTCTTGGCCACTTCTGGAGTGCCAACCACGGGCCATCTTCTGGCACATCCAACGCATCTTCCCCAATATATTTCACAAGCTCCGGGGGTGGTTTTGAAGCCAGCCACTCAAGGAACGAGTAAGGTTTACCTTCTACATCTCGAACTACCGACTCGGAATCAAGGACGCCCTCCTCAATGGCTCGCTCTCCTACATGCTCACGAAACGCAATGTCCTCTGTGGATTGGAGATGCACTATGTGCGCCAAGTCTTCTACCGCCCAGCGGTGACCATATGCTGAGCGTATCAAAGCTGTACTCAGATCTGCTTGTAGGAGAGACGGTTTGACGAGGCGAGAATGTTGGCTTAGCTCGACTGTCCAAGTCCTATGAGAATTCCAATATATGTTGAAAGAGGGTAACTTTGGGAAGCAACGAGGCAGCGATGCTTCAAACCTGGCGATAATTTTATCGCCATCCTTTAGAAGAAGCTCTTGTTGGATGCGATTGTTTGACTTTCCCCATAGTTGAGCAATCTCCACCCACGGCTTCCAGACACCATTGACCTCCTTCATTGAGCTACGTGTTTCAACTCCTTCGAGAATATCGTCTGTTACCGGCATTAAATTATCGTTAACTAAGCCAGCTGCGTACACCGCTTTGAAAGCCTGAAACGCGGCGTCTTTAGAAGCATTGTTCTCCGAATACCACAACCTCGAGCTTTTCACCCGACGAACAGGTTTAGGCAACGTCGGAGGTAGACATACTACCGCACGAAATTTGGGAAGATCATCCGGGAAACCTTGAATTCGTTTTAGAATATAGTAAGGGCGATGCTCGATGTATTGACCAGAGGTGATCTTTTGGCAGAAATGTTGCAGGTGTGACTTTGCTTGATCGAAGTCGAGCTGAGCTCCGGTGCCAGGTATATACAGAGGCGGGATATATGTGTCGGTATCCAGTTTCTCGAGCTCGGCTAATTCACGGGCGACTCTCGTATCATCTTCATAATATTTCTTCATCTCGTTCTCTAGAGCAATCCAGGTGTTGTATTCGTCCGATGAACCTTCTGATAGTAAAACGATCCTTGACCTTTCCATTCTCGCCCTCCCTCGCCTTTGGATAAAAGACTTAAGGTTTGCTGGCGGATTGAAGCATATTACCAAGTTGCAAGCGGGGACATCAATGCCCTCCTCTGCAACGCTCGTAGCGATAAGTAGGTTCAGTTTGCCTGTCCTGAAGTCTTCAAGTGCGATGGTATTCTTCACCAGGTTGAGATCTCCAAGGTCGCGTTTTCTTCCCGTATAGTTACTGGTTCCAATCAATGTGCCAACCTGGAACCGATCGCTTACCGATTTTGTGGTGGACAACATATGACCTAACACGGCTACAGTAGTAGTCTCAAGGACAAATACTATACAGCGTGTTCCCTCTGGCGCTGATTGTAGTTCTCGAACCAAAGTAATGAATTTATCGGACAGGTCGAGCGCATTTGCATCTCTTATTGGCTTTGGGAATTTGACCTCAACTTGTCGGAGTACATTAGCCAGGTACTGTTTGTCCGTGGTTTCCCAAGTCTCGAGCCACGTGAGATCTTGGCCAACTGATTGAAGAAAACGGGTTACGCCTTCGTAGATGAAGTATTCAGCAGCCCATGGGCCGAGCTCGCGATTTATTACTGTGCTTTTGCGATACATGGACCGCATTTGCCTCATAACAGGGGTATCGTTCTCAGCCAGCGCTTGTTGAAGCTCATAAGAACTTTTCTCGTTGCGTCGGCCCTTAAGACGTAATATATACGGGTCCTGGAGAATATCGAGACCTTTGATGGCCTTCAAGAAGCTCTTCATACCAGCGACAGGAGGACGATCACCAGAGTGTGGGATTGGTACAGCGGATAGGGTTGGTCGTTTTACTATGGACAGGAGCTCATCCCGGTGAAGTGTAGGGGCTTTGCATACAGCATCTAGAGTCTGCTCGATTTTGTCAATGCCATCGAGCCTCGACCTCATAATCGGACTAGCTGTAAGGCCGAGTATTGCTGGGCATGGAATGTTATTGTTTTTGCATATGCGGTATCGCTCCATGATCTTACTTCCGGCATGTTTTCCCGTACAGTTATGCGCTGATCATCTGTTAGTGGAAGAAACCATCTGAGATGTAGGCGAAAGACTCGCCTTCATCAAAAATTATAAGGCAAAGCCGACTCATTTGTACAAAAGCATGCGTTAGGGCGTCAAGAAGGACCTGATAAGTCGATACGACAACCCGGACATCCCTCAGGTAATCATCCCAAATGCGGCTATCGGACCAGGTATCGATATTGTCGGCACCACTGAGCATCTTGATTTGCACGGCTCCAATCTGAGCCTCGAGTACTCGGAACTGCTGCTCACAAAGCGCGATAGTTGGTGCAAGGAACCAAATGATCTCGCCATACTATCAGCGTAATGAAAAGTGTTAAAGGCAAGGATGCTGCTGACCTTATCTGGGTTTTTCTCAAGTTCAGCCCGGATGCGAAGCACCGCACTGCATCATCATCATCATTAATCTTGACGTGGGATTCCTGGGCAGGCCTTTGGGCAAATTTGTGGTGTATCGGGCTCCCATAGAGGCGCTCAGCTATTGACTTACACTTGTGTCTTGCCACTTCCTGTGTCCATCTATAATACGTGTTCAGCCACCAGGTCTCAGGTATCAGTGAAGCTAACGTACTGCAACTATGATATTTTGCTTGAGGCTTTTCTCAAACATCTCGGTCTGGTATGCACGAGCCTGTATAATTTTCTGCTCCTCGACAGGGTCTATAGCAGCGTTATCCTGGGTGGAAGGATCAAGACTAACGGGCGCCGCACTTGTCTCATCGTCGACTTCGCGGTCTTCGCTTCGCAATCGTTCAAAAGTGGAAGTAGGCTTAGGAGAGCTTGAGTCTTCATCATCCGATAAACTTTCATGTTCGGCCATGAGCGTACCGGAGTGCTGCCTGTGCGAATGCATCACCGCAACTGGCGAACACCCAGAAGCGCCGACTCGGGTTCTTCTGCTAATCTTGTCTATCGCCGACAAAGAGCGAAGGTTGAAGTCGCAAGAAGAATGTCAAGCTAAGATTCCAGTTTTTTTGTTTAAGGCGAGCCCGCCAGCAGGATAGCTGGGGAGAATTCGGCGCCTAATGATTTGGGCAATGGCGAAGGATATAATAGGAGGTGACAAGGTGAAGCTGAATGGTCCTCGTTCTGCGGCTCTCCGCATTACAAACGGGCTCTGAGCAAAGTAGCAGAAGTCTAGATACCTAGGAGATCTAGATACATAAATATCCTCTCAATTTTGTCTCGAAAGAGGGGAAATGATCCTGTGTGAGGGTCGAATGGAAAGTGCAGTTCTGTACGACTGGTCGGAGAGCGGGCATTTGCATCTAGGTACTATGCCCACAGTGATTGACTCAAAGTATTCATACTGTGTGCTTACCACCAGTATGCAAACCAGCCTGAGATGGGTGCCTACCTCTTGCCTCCTTTCTCATCTTCAAACAACAGTCATGACACAAGGAGATCAGCTTTATGATATGCATTTATATGCAGCTGGCTTCAATGCATGGAGACAGCTAGAATTCTCGCCTGTCGGAAATACCGCCAAGGAGCCGGATGACATAGTGTCCTTTCAAAGAGTGCTATCCGACAAGTTTATTGAGGTTCAGTATGCAGCCCTGACTTATACCACTGGTAAGCAATAATTCCTCCATTAACATAGCCGCGAATCTAATGAGCTGCATGAAAAGTCAATACCTCCACTGGACTGCGGTACGCTGGTTTTATCGACGACAATTTTGGGTATGAGCTTGAGCAACAGCTTCTGTCTTCAACTGCTGCTGTCGCTGGGAACGGATTGATTGCAGGTCAGTTTCCACCTGTCCAAATTGAATGATGATAGTTATTGAGAAAAGTCAAGTATACGATGGCGATGGGGGAATCACACAGTACGCCACTCAGGTCGGGTCTATTGAAACACAAAAGGAAAGTTTCTCTGGCATGTCCGATATCATGCAGCTGGTAGCCTATGAAACAGGCTTTGTAGCTCTCTCTCGAGATGGAAAGGTCTGGACATGGGGAGATGAGCGATATTCCGCCACCCTAGGAAGGGAGGTAACCATTTCCAGGTGAGAAGGACGAGGAGTTGAAGTACTACAGCACAAAGTCCTGACATTCAGTAGCCCGGCGGAAAGCCCTGGCCTTGTAGAGGACTTGGAGGACTTACCTTCGGGTAAGATCAAGAAAATTGCGGCTGCCGGCTATACCGTTCTCGCTCTCACAGAAGGTCACGATCTTTATGCATGGGGAGGTCATCCAGCCCACCAGCCAGTACTTGAAACGATCTCAGGTAGCCCTAGCCCGGTGGACGTGGAAGAAAATGACATCCTAGATTTCTCGGTGGGCGAAGCGCACATGATCGTGTTGACTATGAGCGGTGATGTGTATACTATTGGCAACAACGCCAACAGCCAACTTGGTCTGCCATTGCAAAAAACTGCCGATTGGGTACAAGTTCCTCTGTCTTTACGGGGAGAAGCTATTGTAGGTGTCAAAGCAGGACAGCGTAGCTCATTCATTGTGACAAGGCATTCTCCTCTGGCCTAACAAGTCCATCTTAGTCCTCTATGAAACTGCTCTATGGTACATGTGAGGCTGTGCGAAGTGCGGAATTCCAGATTACAAGTTCGTCAGGTAGTCTTCAATCTCCTGCGGCGTTAACTTCCGGAAGCGAGGCCCTGTCGCGCCTTCAACACCCTCGACGCCAAGGAGGTGATCCGCAGGCGGTCCAACAATACCTGGCTGCTTGTTAGCAAATGCATGTCCCCAAGAAGGTACAAACAAGCTTACCGATTTCAATCGTCTCTCCATTCATCTCCCCTTCGATAGTCTCCTTCAACGTGAGCAGTGCGATGTGCACGGCATCTTCCAGCTCAAGTCCCTCAGTGTACCTCTTTTCTAAAAATGTCTTCGCCGTGGTAGCGCTCTTGCCAATGGCGGTAGCTTTCCAGGGGTAGTAAGCTCCTGACGGGTCGACTTGGTACAGCATAGGTCCGCCCTTGAGTATGCCACCAGTCTTGCCCGAGGGCTTCTTTTCACCCTCAGTCGTCTCGCCTTCTACGGCAGCTTGCTCGTCTGGTAGGATGCCCTCATCCCATCCGGCGATCAGCAGACTGACACCATAGGGTCGGACACCACCAGATTGTGTAGCTTCTTGCATAACCCGTGCGACGTCCTGTACTAATATCCGGGTAGGGGGGTACTCGTTGTAGACCCGCTTGTAGTTGGTATGAGAAACCTTGCGGGCCTTGTCGACCAAGACTCGGTAGTCTGGACCCATGCCAGCATATACCATGCCGATGTTGGGAGTGATCAGGCTGATCTTGGATAAAGAGGCGGGATCGGTGAGCGGCGATGACGACTTCTTCTCGGTTGCTAGGACGATACCGTTGGTGGCTGCCAAAGTCAATATCACTACACAGCTGGAGCGGTTGGCAGCGACTTGAAGGCTGACCTTTGATGCCAAGGGCTGTTACACCCTGGTTTACTGCGTTAAGAGCATACTCTATTGGAACCCCGCGCTGTTAGCACGGTCATGGTTGTACGGATACTCTTCAATGGTGATTAGGTGCATCGGAAGCTCTGTTTAGGAAAGACGTACCGATCTGCACGAGTTTCCCACTGCCAGAGAGTTAGCTGGGCTGAAGCAAACAGCTGGGCGTTGCTGAGGGGGGGGGGGGATTGGATAGTCTACCTTGGGGAAAAGGTGGTCAGGGAAAACGAGTAGCGGTCTGCCATGGCTAGCTGTTGGTGGGAGGATCGAGAGTTTGGCGCTATGAAGGTGGTTGAGTGTATGTGCAAGCTATGGCTGGGTGGGTGTTTTGAGTGAGGAATGAAGTATACGCGGCTGTGAAGCCTTGCTGTAAATCAAGCAAGCTGGTGTTGAGCTTCCGATCTCTAGGCATCGCCAGTGCGCGTCAAAGCTCCAGCACAGGTAGGTACAAGGTACATGATGTAGCTGTAGTGCTTGGCACTTGCACTAAGACGGCATTTACCTCTCAGAGCGAGGTACATGAGTACATCGCTGAAGTTGGAGCTGTCAAAATTAGATAAGCATACAGTGGGACCTGCGCCGACCATTCTACCGAATTACTTTTAGGCTTCCTTCAGCGGCTTTCCGACTCATCCACAAACTCAACCATGCAAGGAGGTTCCAGACTCTCGAGCATTCATAACTGCTGCTACACATAGCTTCAACGACATTGGGCCTGACTTCTCTCATTGAGTGGTTCTTCTACCCGTGCCTTCGTCTTTCCGAGTGAGAAGCGAGTCAGACGACACATTATCGTTTTATGTAGGCACTTTTTGCCATTGTTTACACTCACGCTGTACACTCCGTATTGCTTTTAAAAGATTGGCTTCCCCTCGCGCACGCCTGGTTGACTATTTCAAGGCGAACAATGGTTTGTACTTCGGCTGCTTCAGCCCTACATCATTAGTAGTGGTATGGACTCTACCAACGCGTCCTATCACATTCTACTCTTCGGCCGAATCTTACCATCCTTGACCTAATTCGCATTGACATTGTTCTCTACCTTGGATCTACTTTTAACTTACCGTCTTGAAAACGGATTTGCAGCTTCCATCAACAATGCAACCCTCATCCTCAACCTGGAACTGGGAAGGTGTCCCTCCTACTGAATCTCCCGCCGACGAGAGCCCAACTTCACAACCCACTCCCACCTCTCCACATGAAAATGATGATGCCAGGCGACGTTCACCGTCTCCCGAAACCAACGCCTATAGTAAACCTAAACATAGTCGGAAATGTCGCATATGTCTAGAGTGGGTGCCTCCCACATACGAAGATGTCGGAGTGCTGAGTGGGATGCGCAAACGGCGCCCACGGAGGCAGTACATTTCTGAAGATGGAGACCGACTAATCAGCCCGTGTTTGTGCAAAGGCTCTATCAAATACATGCACGAAGGATGTTTAAACCTCTGGATGAACGAGAACCCTTCGAAAGGATACCAGTGTGATATTTGCAAGTATCAATACCGAATGCGACGACTCTCCTGGGCCCAGCGGCTTCGAAGCCCAGCTATCTCTCTTGTGATGACACTGACAATTCTTCTTGTCACTGTCTTCATACTCGGCTTCGTCGCTGATCCTATTCTCGGCCTTTGGCTTGATCCTGTCGGGACTCTTACAGACTCCGTAATTCCCGGCGCTAGATTTGCGGACGAAGATATTATCGACCTCAGCGAATCCGATAGCTGGTTTGAACATTTACTCAAAGGTGTTTTCTCACTCGGTCTCCTAGGCTTTGTTAAGGCATTCCTTGCCATGAGCCCTTGGCAGTGGTGGAATTTACGGACGAGTGGAATTGTGAGCGGGGGAGCTCGCAGGGCAGGTACGGGGCGGCAACGGATGGAAAATATCAACCTAACATTAGTCCTCATCGGTGTCCTGACCTTTCTCTATGTAAGACGGCCACTTTCGCTTACGGTACTTAACTAACGCGTGAAACAGACTGTGTGGAAGGGGACCAGGAAATATACTCAGCGAACGCTCGATAGAGCTAGCCAGAGAATTTTGAATGTCCAGACTGATGATGATAGCGATGATGAGGATTAATAACCATGCCCTTCACTGCTTTGAACAATCAATTCCGCATAGCACCTATGCCAACCCATTTGCACACTCTTAAGTTGCCTAGCTGCTACTCCTCCATGCCTTGTCAACTAGTCTGTGTGCAAAGATCGATACCCTGAATCCAGCTGTAAAGTTCTGGCGTCTTGCCTATACTTAAAAACAGTGAATCTGGGACGTCAAGCATACTACCAGAATCTGTGCCAGCCTTTCGAGACTGTTCATAGATCCAGCTAGCCCCCGCTGTTCTAGGCATCTATATGAGTGGAGGTTTGCTCTGGAAGAGCTTGATATATTTAAATGTGTACTTATGTAATACTAATTTTTCTCTTTCTGATACGAGGAATTAAGAACAATGTGTTTATACTGGAACATTTTCAATTGACAATGATTAGTCCTGTGTAGAGACTCGTTTGCCCGTCGTTTCTGCGAGACTGAGACGTCCCTGCTTCTGTAATCTGAAAACTTAGCCTCGAGGCCCTGGGGACACAGTTTGCTTCTGTTGGATTATGTCATTTCCTACAGACTTTCTTATTCCAGCAGCGAATATTGTGTCTCCAACATCCCATAATATTTGTCTATTCCAATGTACGAATTAAAAGGCGCGCCACATCTAGACCAAGTTTTGAACGACTTCCTAGGAAGTCGGTTCTAAATATCTATGTAAAAGCGAGAACACACTAAGCCTAAGTAGGAATAGAAGATGCAGCTCTAGACATTCCTTTCTCATTGACCTTATAATTATATAACTGGAAATTCTCCGTGTATTTTTTTTAACATGAAATTTATTATATAGAAAAGCTACTTGTAAGCCAGACTTCAAGGTTGAAGAGGAGTTTGTAACTGACAACCAGGGCTAACGTTCCCTCGTTGGAGCCCCCCAAAAAGGAGCCTGTCCTGTTGAGGCGCAAGTATATAAGAACAGCCACACTTAACTAAAGCAACAGCCACAATTTTCAGCGGATCATCTCCGTCGCATGTGCACCATCGCGGCGTGGCATGCCAGTGCAAAAAAAAAAAAAAAAAAAAAAAAGGTCCCCAAGTGTAACCGTAGAACCATATTTCCGCGACAGAGCCCAACCTGCCTAATTTTGTCGCAAAGCACTCTCCACAGCCATTAGAAGTGCCAAGAACTGTCAACATATCCAGTGTTGGCAACCAATCATCTGTCAACTGTATAATAATTATCTAAGGTGTCCCCGACGAAGATAATCTGCCTTCCGCTTGTCTCCAACAAACAACTCGGAAAAGACATCTAGGCTTATATTGACCAACATACCCCACGTCGACGACCCCCGCACAGCTGATACCACCTCACTTCACATCACCTTACTTGCCTAGCTTCCCCTCCTCTCTTGTCATTTCCGAGGATTCCCACAGTATTTCGAGACATAAGATTACAAAGTCGCGAAACCCAGACGCGACAATCAAAGACGCTGCAGCGAACCGAATACCGAACGACAGCACGAAGCAAGAAGAACCGAGATGGGTTGGCTATGGTCATCAGGCGCCGCGCCGAAAGGCGCAACCGTTGATCCAACATCTTCCACCCCAACTGCGACAGCTACGACCGAGACCCAGTCCGTTCCCTCGAGGGACCCAGAGCCGATATCCAGCGACCCAGAGATCGCAAAGTTCATGGCGCAAATCCAAGCAGAATTCGGCGGAGGCAACAACAGCAATGATACTCACAACACGCCCAACATCGCAGACCCGAACACATCAACCTCACAGCCAACCCCATCCTCCTCTTCATCATCATCATCATCATCATCATCATGGTGGCCATCCTTTTCCACCAAATCCCAAGACACCCCAACACCCGCCCAACCGTCCCGTCTAGACCCCGTCTCCGAATCCCTCCTCCCAACAACAATGTCCTGCCGCCAAGCCTTCGACCACGCCTTCCACTGCAACAGCCTAGGCGGCCAATGGATGTCCGTCTACCGCAGCGGCACGATGCGTTCCTGCAGCGAGCAGTGGGACGACTTCTGGTTCTGCATGCGCACGCGCGCCTACTCCGGCACCATGAGGGAAGAGGCCATAAGGGACTACTACCGCCAGAAGGAGCTGGCCAAGTACGGCCCCGGGAAGCCCAACAGCACCGACGTCTGGGAGCCGCGGACGGAGAAGCTCCCGCCCGACACGGCGTTCCAGGGGCCCCGGTACGTCAAGCCTGACATCAGCGATGAGGAGTGGCGTCGGTTGGAGATTGAGCGGAGGAGGACGATACAGCGCCGGCTTAGGGAGGAGGAGGAGGAAGAGGAGGAGAGGCGGAGGAGGACGGCTTCATAGTGTACATGTTTGATTGATTGATTTACTTGATTAATTGGTGTTTAATGGCGAGTCCAAATCAATCTCCTCTACGGACATTCACAGATGACTACAAATGTGGTAGTGTTGATCAATATAATAAAGGCACATCGTTTGTTGCTCGGTTATTGATACTGCGAGACTGTTCACTAATATTTTCAATCACTCCATCCTACTTTTGTTTCTATGTGTTGACTGATAATAGTATATAGTGATCATGACACATTGAAGAGCATAAAGATTTTTGAACATTATTTATTTCATTCATCAAAGTGATGAATTGATGCTAAGTTGCATCCATGCGAGTCGTGAAATTGAAATCACAACTTTTGTCCTGTATCATTACCGCAGAAAGATCTAGGTAGAACCGCATTACCCATACCGCCATTCGTGATGCCGTGGACACCAGATAACGCCGTAGAAAATATCAAACAAGTGAATCAAGTATAGGAAGATGGTATTTAGTCGACTTCCTCAACAGTGGGGCCGTCGTCACCACCAGCACCTGGAGCACCACCAGCGCCAGGGAAGCCACCGGGGCCACCGCCGGGCATGCCACCGGGCATACCACCGGCGCCACCAGCACCACCGTAGAACTTCATCATGATGGGGTTGGCAATGCCCTCAAGCTCCTTCTGCTTGTCCTCGTACTCCTCACGGGCAGCTTGCTGGTTCTCGTCGAGCCAGGCGACGACGGAGTCGATCTCGGTCTTGAGCTTCTCCTTGTCGGCAGCATCGAGCTTCTCGTCGACCTTGGAGTCGCCGAGGGTGTTGCGGAGAGAGTAAGCGTAAGACTCGAGGCCGTTCTTGGCACCAATGCGGCGACCCTCAGCCTCATCCTCCTCCTTGTACTTCTCGGCTTCAGCCAACATACGCTCGATCTCCTCCTTGGACAGGCGACCCTTGTCGTTGGTGATGGTGATCTTGTTGGACTTGCCGGTACCCTTCTCAACGGCAGAGACGTTCATGATTCCGTTGGCATCGAGATCGAAGGTGACTTCAATCTGGGGAACACCACGAGGAGCAGGCGGGATACCGGTAAGCTCGAACTTGCCGAGCAGGTTGTTGTCCTTGGTGCGTTGACGCTCACCCTCGTAGACCTGAATGAGCACACCAGGCTGGTTGTCTGAGAAGGTAGAGAAGACCTCAGACTTCTTGGTGGGGATGGTAGTGTTGCGGGGAATGAGCTTGGTCATCATACCACCAGCAGTCTCGATACCGAGAGAGAGAGCGGCAACATCGAGAAGGAGGATCTCGTTGGTGGACTTGGAGCTGGTGTCACCCGACAGGATGGCAGCCTGGACGGCAGCACCGTAGGCAACAGCCTCATCGGGATTGATGGACTTGTTGGGTTCCTTTCCGTTGAAGTAGTCGGTGATGAGCTTCTGGACACGGGGGATACGAGTGGAACCACCAACGAGGACAATCTCGTGGACTTGAGACTTGTCAATCTTGGCGTCGGCCAAAACTCGGTCGACGGGCTGGATGGTAGATCGGAAGAGGTCCTGGCAAAGCTCTTCGAATCTGGCACGGGTGATGGATGTGTAGAAGTCGATACCCTCGTAGAGAGAGTCGATCTCGATGGAGGTCTGAGCAGATGAAGACAGGGTGCGCTTGGCACGCTCGCAAGCGGTACGAAGACGTCGGAGAGCACGGGCGTTGGTGCTCAGGTCTTTCTTGAACTTACGCTTGAACTCAGTAACGAAGTGGTTGACGAGACGGTTGTCGAAATCTTCACCGCCCAAGTGAGTGTCACCGGCAGTGGACTTGACCTCGAAGATACCCTCCTCAATAGTCAGGAGCGAGACATCGAAGGTACCACCACCGAGATCGAAGATGAGGACGTTGCGCTCGCCCTCGACCTTCTTGTCAAGACCGTATGCAATGGCGGCGGCAGTAGGCTCGTTGATGATACGGAGAACGTTGAGACCGGCAATGAGACCGGCGTCCTTGGTGGCTTGACGCTGGGCATCGTTGAAGTAGGCAGGAACAGTGATGACAGCGTTGTTGACGGTACCACCCAGGTAAGCCTCGGCGGTCTCACGCATCTTGGTGAGGACCATGGAGGAGATCTCTTCGGGTGTGAAGGTCTTGGTCTCGCCCTTGTACTCAACCTCGACAATAGGCTTGCCGCCCTTGTCGATGATCTTGAAAGGGAAGTGCTTCATGTCGGCCTGAACCTCCGGGTCGGCGAACTTGCGTCCGATCAGACGCTTGGCGTCGAAGACTGTGTTGGCAGGGTTCATAGCGACCTGGTTCTTGGCGGCATCTCCGATCAGACGCTCGGTATCTGTGAAGGCAACGAAAGAAGGTGTTGTGCGGTTACCCTGATCGTTGGCGATGATTTCAATGCGGTCGTCTCGGTAGACGCCGACGCACGAGTAGGTCGTGCCCAAGTCAATACCTACGGCGGGGACCATTGTGGGCAATGTGGTGATGGATGACTATGGAGAAATGGACAGGAATCGTAGATGATGAGACGGATGTATGTGTGTGTGTGTGTGTGTGTGCGTGTGTTTAGAATTTGAGAAGAGGAATTGGGTATCTCAGGATGTGTTGGTTTGATTTGATGATGTAGAAAAAAAAGAAGCGAGAGATGGTTGTGAAAGTGCAAAGCCTTATATTAGCAGAGGTGAGGTAGGCAGGGTAGGCAGGGTGGATCCGCAGCTTGCTCGGAAGCTTCTGGAATGAACCTGCCCAGGCGCAAGGCAGTCTCGAGCCCTTTCGAGCACCTTCCAGCACAAAATGATGCGGAAAATTGGGTACTTTACCTTTAGCATGCGCTGAATCCAATTATTCACTTTTTGAGACCAAACTCCCCCGTCAAAGTCTACTTTGCTGGGGAATCTGTGTCTTTCCACAGCTTCGTTACGGATTCTGGTGGTGGGGGGATAACGTCACTACTGTGTACCCCGCCACACCTGGAGAGATCTCGAAGTACCCAGCTCAGTCGGTTGGGGGCGGTGGGCAGGAACCTAACAGGAATGGCCCAAGCGTTTGGGCAGAAAAATTTGGGCTGCCTGGGCTCGCCTGGTAACTGCAAAGCAACCCTGGAAATTTAGTGGAGTGTCACGTCCCCACTTCCAAATTCTCAGGCTTTCGGCTGTTTGCAAGCATGCAAGGTCACTGACGCTAGGTTGACGCTAGGTTGACGCTAGGCTGAGAGTGAATAGACGTTGGCAGAGCAGCTTTTTTTTTTTCTTCCTCCTTCTACCGTCTACCAAACTCAGAGTCACCTGGAAACATACATACAGAGCATTCACTGATGACATCTCGTACAAGACTCCACTACTGTAAGCACTCTAATGCTATGGTGTGTTCATGCCACCATTGTATTCAGGTAATCGACTTGCACCGCATTATCCTGTGCCATGTCGTGCACAGGTGTTGTCTAGTTTTTTCCCAGAGTTTCCTAGGGCTATCTTGCTTTATCATTCGCTGTCAAAATAGTGCTGTCAAGGTTTGAGACCTGAGCATATCTGTGGCCTCTCATTGGCCCAACTACCGCTCACATGCAACTACACTCCGCTACTTTGCTTTCTGTATGTGTAGGTACCCTGGCTCTACAATTTTGCTGTTCATCTACTTGTTCCAGGTTTTTTTTTACTTTACCACCTTTAAAGAATACAACGATTCAGGCTTAGCATTTCTACCGCTTTGGTTTAGACTGTAGCTCAACCTGTGGTTGGTTAGAAAGTTTTAAAGAATTCTGTTTGCACATACAGTACTTGAGTATGTAAGTCATGTCAACGGAAACGGACCGTAAAAGTTGCCTTGATTGGAGAATCATGTAGCACAAGCTAGATGAATCGAATTATTGTGTGTCTGTATTCACAGTATTACGTATACTTATGTTTAAAGTCCATCTACTTTACATAGGCTATGGTACATATTAGTCGTACGTACAGGTCCATAACAATGTACTGCCAAAAAAGGTGGAACGTTCTAGGGAAAACAAGAAGAAACTCGATCAGAACCGTGATATTACATTGTGATATAGCACCGCGCACAGCCAAGCTTGTTTGTATGTAGTTTTGACATCCGCTCCACGGCACATTGGAATACACAAGAAGCTAGGTGAAACTACGGGTTACATAGAGTACAACCAACTAGCAAACATGCTCAATCTTTTTCGGTGTGGTATCACGCGGCCCCAGGTCCGACTTCAAGACTCTTCCAAATAGTTCCACCAGCACCTCGAAGCAGATCTTGGTGATGGCCGGGTCGTAGCGGCCCTTGCTGAGCTCGTCCCGGATGAAGGCGTGCTGCGCCCACGCAAACTCGTAGAAGCTGAAGGCGACGCCGGCCTCCCGCAGCTTCTGCCGGATCAGATCACGTCCGGCGTCTGGGATGTGCGTGTCCTTGATTCCGAAGATCATCGCCACTTCTCCTTTGATCTCGGAGAGTCTGTCGATCGTGTGGTTACTGTCCGGAGGCGCCTCTGCTGATGTGTTGGCCGCCGTGTACGGACCTAAAGTCCGGCTATGGATGTCGGTCCCAAAGAAGGGCACCGAGGCAGTGATTCTTGGGTCAAGCTGTAAAGAGAGTAGGGGGTTAGCAAAGCTACGTGATGGGCGAGATAGGTAATGGATGCGCGGTGAGCGTATGAAGCAGATGCACATTATTACAACAGTGCGAGCATCAAGGTATAGAAACGAAAGACTTACACTAGCGCGCAGGGCGAGGTGGCCGCCGAGACACATGCCACTGGTGCCTATCCGCCCGTTACAGGTTGGCAGGCTGAGCAAGTGGTCGACCGCCTTGGAGGAGTCCGCATCGTACGATTGGAGCGTCTATGGAATGTAAGAACAAGCACATGGAAGCGAGCTGCCCTAGGGATATGTAGGGCGATGGAACACAGCCAGCCTTACCTTCTTGATTTTAAGTTCATTTCCCAGATCTGTACCAGGCTACACGGCATCAGCAGTCAGTTTTCTGATATCCATGAGAACAGTTTCAAATCCCCTTAAAGAGGGAATCACGGAATATGAAGTTTGGGGGCTCGTACTCCATCGTACGCCAATGCCTCTGGGCCGACAAAATCGTGGTACGAAGACGGCGCCACAACTATGTAGCCTTGTCCGGCTATTTGGCGAGCGAATCGCGCAACCGGTCCGGTCACTAATCATTATCTTGTTAGAAAGTGATACTAACTACTTCCACCGTATAATAGATCGAATCATCAACGAATAGGGGTATCAGCACAAACATACCTTGATAGATCTCGCTAAACAACACGACCCCTGGGAACCGACTGTGGCGCTTGGCATTAGTAGCTGTATAAATTTCTTGTTTGGAAGAGAGGGTGCGGTTATTTACGCATTTGGGTATTGAGCAATCGTCGGGTGGAAGACGAATAATCCTATGATAGACTGTACATCAGCCGTGTTCCTGGATTCGATCTAGGCGGACTCGACATACTCATAGTCGTCTCTTTCCCATCCACCGTCGTCTGGACATCGGTATGGCTTTCGTTGATCAACATCTTGAATCACTGTTCCCTGACTTGATGATAAGATCTAAACAGCTGACTATGTTAGAAATGAAGGGGTAAATAAGGATGAAAACCGTTAACATGGGCAGAACACACCTATGTAAGTACTTCTTACTACGTAGGTGTAAGGGTCTCGATGCGTGTACTGTTTGGGCAGTCCTGGCTCGGGGTGGTTTCGGTGTTTACCCCACCATAGTGGTGTGACCTCCCACGGTATAAATGAGGGTAGGAGGGGTTTAAGAGGGGTCTAAATATGGGGCTGACTAAGGCCGGTAGAAGAAGCTCCATGAAGAGCTCAAAGACTTGTACCAATCTTGAAGATAGCCATAATACATATACCACTTTCATCATATTCTTCTACCTATTCCTATATCATAGGCTAACTCATAGTATCTTTTAGTTTTATACAAAATCAGAAAATGTTGAGTATATCGTTATAAGTGAGGCACTTGAGAGCTCTGCAATATCAAATTGACAATGCTCAAGAAGCCTTCCCCTAGGATAAACCCCTGTAGTAATCATTAGCAAACGGACAACGTCGTGTCCATAATAAAAAGTTACTTACAGATGCCAGCACAATGAGGGGCGTGTCGTCCTTCCCAAGACGGACTCTCCAATACCAATTCATCAGCCCACCGATGGTCCTCGCTAAGGTAAACGACGGCACATTGTACATGCCTAACACGTCGATCAGTCCGGTGATAGCTCAACCAAGGTTCAAAATCAGTCCACTTACCGACTGCAACGGCAATTCCTCCGGGTATGTATGCATGCCACTTCTTCCCCATGGCTTTCGTCCTCAGAACCGTGAAGACGGCAAAGATGACAGCAGCACCTATTGCAAATTCTCTCGCCATGTACGGCAACCCTTTACCAGTGACGAGTCTCGCGGTAAAGATCCAAACAAACGCCGTCGGGACTTGGAACAAGTCACCCGGGACTTCATAAACGGCCGTGTAAAGTCTATAGATCCATGCACTGACTACAGCTCCGACAGTGGCGCCGATGATTTGTCCCCAGAATTGGGCCTTGGGAGCTGCGCCCAGTAGATGCCCCGTCTTGAGGTCCTGCATGAGGTCTCCGGCCTGCAGAGCGCCGGCCTCGGAGACGGCACCGGCAATGAGATTGATGAGTACGCTGGCCTTGTTGGTCTGGGGTATGATGAGCGCGAAGAAAAGCTGCGCGATCTTGCTGATGCCCGATACAGGGTTCAAGTCTGTTTCACCCAATGCACGTACGCCCATGATACTCAGTATCATGGCCATGAAGACGGCAATTATGGTGCCATATAAAGGCACCAACTCCCCAAAGGTAATGTGAATGCTGACGATACAGAAAACAACCGACAGGACCAGGCCGATGCTGACGGTTTTGGTACCAACAAGTTGCTCTGGAGGGGCATCATCATGGTCCCAAACTCTTCGTTCATGTTCGCCGCTCGGGTTTGACAGATTACCTAATCCATCTGCACTGGATGTCGAGTGTCGGCTCGTGACATTTTCATCCCCAGCAACAGTGCTATATCCTGTAGGATGGCGTCGGAAAAGACCTTGTAAGCCGCCGCGGTCATATCGTTGCTTGAGTGATCTAAGCACAGCTGGCCCATATTGGACCAAAGGGCGTAAGGCGACGTGACCAAGGCTAATCACCGCATCTGCTAGCATGATGGCAAGTGAAGTCCAAACAATCCACCCTTTGCTCCCAGATTCCCAGTCATTGATAGGCCCCGGTGCCCAACCTCTGTATTTCGCTAAGGGAGACAAGACACCCCATCCGATTACCGCGCCTAGAAGCATGTGTATGGTCGTAGCCGGTCCCATGATAATACCTTGGCCAATATACGCGAAACTCGGGTTGAGAGTCCAAAGCCATGTTTCGGCAGCGACGGTACCGAATACAGGAAGATTACGTAGGATGGGAAAGAAGTATGTGCATAGAGTATACACACCCGAGATACCAAACGTAAGTAACAATAGTCTAATGTTAGCGGCCCAGGTCTGCTTCTTTGCCGCAGTGGCGCGGTCCTCTTCGTCATGTGCATCTTCAGATTCGAAAAGAGGTTGATTCTCTAGTGCAAGGCTGCCAAATGTAGCAGCTTTGGACGAATCCAATGCCCCGCTGCTCTGGGTGCTCCCTTTACCGTGGAGGACTCCAATCAGCACTGCCGTGCTAAAGCCGCTCGGGAATTTCAATTGCTCTCTTATGATGACTTGCCGTCGCCTATTATACGGGTGAGCATGAGCTGTCGCCACATCTTATTTTTGAAGAGACTTACAAGGGAACGGCAAAGACTACACCGAAATAGCAGAGACCAAGGGACCAAATGATCAGCTTTCCCATGCTGAGGTGGATAGGCCCCTGCTCGGAGGGCTTCAACAAGTATTCCATGGCTGGAAGCTACAATCAATTAAGTTAGTATGAAACTTGATTCACGTAATATCGCATATTGATCTCCAACGACCTTGGCTCCGTGTTTTGAATGAACGGCCTTGACGTTAAACCCTGAATTCAAACTTTGTAACTGTACTCACCACACCAACAAAGCCACAACCCAAGGGCATGATAGCCATACCACCGGCAACAGACTGCACAAGCACGTTTTCCACGGGCGTGAATGGGAAGCTCAAGTGGCGCGAGAGAGTCCGGAAGATGCCAAATCCCAGCAGACTAGCAGGCATAGTCATCATGCTAACCCAGCCGGTCTGCAGGCCAAAGTACATGTTGGAGAAGACAATGACAAGACCGACGAGCAAGCCGACCACGATACCGCGGAAGGTAAAGTGACGTCCCTCAGGGAGGAACTTGACGGGTGGTTCGGCTTCCCTGGAGGAGGACGGCGATCTCGTATCCTCAGCTTCGCCTTCAACGTCAACGTCATCTTGTGGGATAGGTTCTAGCACAGTCAATCCTCTGTCGGGAGCCATGGTGAGTGTCGCGGTGTCACGCGAGGTGACTCGGTTGTATGCTACGAATGAGTGAGTCTAGAGAATCAAAAGTCCGCTTCAAAGTTTATAGTGTCATGGTGAGATGCACAGGAATATGAAGTGAGAAAGACAAGAGAACAGAGACGATGTTGATTGAGATCCAGTACCTAGTTGTGATAGGTGCAGGGCTAGGCGTGTCATGGGGGGCAAGGGAGCTTCCCGATAGGCTATACTTAATCTAGTCACAAAGCTCTCCGCATACACTATCCTCATTGGGTATTAGAATGCTAAGACATAAACAGTTTACAACTTGAATTAATAAGCGTCAATTAATATATTTACCAACGGCTCCAGTATCACTATCATACCTCTTATAAGACGTAGATAGATTCTGTAGATTCTATCCAGTGTTGAAGGTTTGTATTAATTAGTGGAGTAGACGAGTCAGAGACATCATAGCCTAGCTGGAATAGCTATGTGGTATTCTAAATGTTATAGACCACTATGTGATATCATCGTTTTAATTGTATCATAGTATCTTTCAATAGCTGTTTGCCAAGGTGTCTGCTATTTAGTCGATCAGTGCTTGTTGGTATGATGGAGTCTCAGGGTTGGGTACAATCTATATTCTATATCGTAAATATAGTACAAAGGTGAACCTTGGAAAAGCTAAGGACTGAAATCAGTATATACATGTCTACATATAAAAACAATCTGGTCTTTAGTCACCTTCGTTGCCCTATATATGTGCGTTTTTCACACCGTTATATAACATTCCTCAAACTACATACTAACTTAACAACTAACATCCCAACCTAATAATCCAAGTCTACTTCTCCCCCAACAACTCCCGAAGATACGGGAAATTCTCCAAAAAGTAACTCGGCCCAGCAGCCTTCTCCCAAGCTCTCGTATACTCCTCCTTGCCGCCCCCCTTCCCATCAAGGCCAAACTCCCGCCCAAACCCGCTGACGAAACTCTCGAACGTCGAGGAAGGTTTATCGCGGCAAAGGCCACAGAAGATCGCCTTGGCGCTCTCCTCGCCAAACCCGACGTACGGGAATGCAGCCGCGATCTCCCTGAACTCATCGACCGTGATCACGGCGCCGGGGACACTGGCGGCGTGCTTGGCCGGGTCACTCCAGGGATCAGAGGGGAACCTTGGGCCAGCGAAATCTGCCATTATGCCCAGGTGTGCCGTGGCTACTTCTGCTGAGCCGAAGGGTGCAACGGATCTGATTGAGTGGACTGATCGATGGAAGATGAGTTAGTCAACGGCTCCGTAAGCTATACTCCGCAAGCACAACTTTTCGAGTCTATTCTTGCGGAATAGGGAAGAAAACGAAATGAAAGACTACAACAAAAAAAAAAGAAGATGAGAAGGAGAGAAAGACACTCACGAGCAATAACATCCCAAACCCTCTGTATCTTCCCCTCATCCCACGCCTCCTTGCCCTCCCCTTCATACCCACGGATGAATCCCCGCGCAAGATCCGCGCCATCGACCTCGAATCTCTTAAAGGGCGACAAGAGCTCCTTCTTAAAGGACCAGCCCATATCGTGCAACACACACGCCAGCACGACAGTCTCGAGGTCCGGGTTCAAGGCCTTCAGCGGCGCCAGCTTCTTCGCCAGCAGCAACGCGAAGCATGCGCTGCGCGCGCAGTGGTTGTACACGGCTTCTGCGGTGTATTCTTTCGTGTACGCGAAAGCTGCGGTGGTTATGGGTGAGGGCGGGAAGGTAAGGCCGCTTATGGGCAGATCTGGGAATGGATAGGAGGACGACATTGTTCCGGTTTCTGGTTTCTGGTTGCAATACGTTGCCTGTCTGTATGTCTGTCCGTCTTATTGTTCAACTCCCAAGTCCTATATCCAACAGCGAGGATACAGTAGTCGACTACATATACTCAACCACGCACACCCAATCCATCTTCCCTATCTCCAAACATCGAAAATTGCCTCTTTCACCCGGCATCTGATCTCTCATTTAATCCCGAAAGCAACCGGCGCCAAAAGACAGACGCGTAACGATACTCTTCCTCTCTACCGAATCACCACTGACTAAAGACAGCAGTGAATCAACCACATGTCTAGCTAGCATGATATGATAACCTGCGGTGTTGAATCCAGGCAAGTACAGCCGCAAGACAAAAAGACAAGAACTACTACAGACACTAAAAGTTAGTATTGATACACGTAGATCAGCTATAAACTAATCCCATCTTCCGCGGAACCTGTAGCGTTGGATGTAGGTAGTAGGTCCAGCCGCAAGGCAAGTTCAACATCCGACCTACATCGGGGATAAGCCTCTATCCCCTGCGCGTAGTGTAGTAGAAAACCGAATGGAATCAATTTTCCTTAATATGGTGTCCAGCCGCTTGACCGGGATGTTGACCATTGGTTCGATAGGTTATTGCTTTAAAACCCACGTGGATTTACACATGCATGCATAATCGACGTCTCGGGATTTGTATTTACCTAAGGCTAGTACTCCCAAACGAAACAATTGTTGTTGTTCCAACGCGGGGTGTGTGACTCTACTGCACATTACACTATCTTCCCCCACCCCAGTGAACCATCTAACTAACTCAAGTACCCAGCCCTCGGCTACCAAGACGGAGACAAAACTTTATTATGATTAATGATACAGCCCGAGTTAACGACATACTACCGCCCCTCTCATACCTTCCTCGACCTACCTGGGCAGGTATTGCGACTAAGAGAACGGCCAAAGAGTATTATCATACAGACACCACCTGACTTCTTACATAGCTACATAGACATGTAGCAGCACAACATCGCCTCGCTATTTGCACTCCAGACCTAGAATCCAAACGAATCAAGCAAAGAATTGGCATCAGGTTCCTGGAACACGCTTGGCGGCGGCTTGACAGCGCCATGGCCGCCCGTCTTCATATCTCCGGGCACAGACGGAGTGAGTGGGATATCTTGGACGATGAGCGAGCTGCGTCGGCGAAGCAGCTTGGTGGGGTCGACGATGTCGCCGCCAAAGCCCTTTTGTGCCGGTGAGGGGAGGCGAAGGAATTCCCAATTCCGGACTATGATATTGATAGTGTTAGTACTATTAGAGACACAACTCGCCTAGAGAGATGGGAGAGTATAAGGAAAGGCGAGGGGGGGAATGAAACCGTGGCTGCAAGCTGAATGAAACATACCGAGATCAAGACCAAGCAAGTCACAGCCCATCCGATCGTAGAGTCCCGCATTATGTATCACGAAATCCCATTCTATCCTCGGGGTGACTTTCGACGCGCCGCGGAGCGTCTGCAGACTCTGCTGCCGTAGCTGTGAGTATAATATGATGAGGGCTGGATCGTCAGTAAGGAATAGCTTCGATTTGAGATCCCGAGATGCAGGTGTATCCAGGAGCGTAAAGACAGGAGTCTAGGCAATAGTTAGTTTTTGAGGAGACAGGCTGTCTATAAAAGGGGGTTGATTTACAATGAGGGCGCGGACTGCCATATCTCTCCGTTTCAGCATCCAGAATGCCCAGGATGCTAACCATCGGTTTCCTTCTTGTGCAGCCACAGCTAACACTTCGTTCTCCAAAAGCCTTTTCAGAACTATACCCGTATCACCCTCGTAGACCCGAGCAACGGCAATAGCAAGCTGTAGATCTTTGATTTGATTCAGACAGACGTTGACTGCGTCTTGCAGATGATCCGCTAGAAGGAAGAAAGCAGCCGCATATTCTGTTCTTGGGATTAACAAAACATCCTCAGTCGATAAGGGATATACATACCAAAACGACGTTTGCTGAGCAGAGCATAGGCGTTCTTTAGCGCCGTCGTCTTCCATTTGGGATCGTCAAAGTTGTTTGCTAGGAGTCGTTGTGTCATTGCTTGCTCCTTGTTCCAGCTCGCCATTCGCCAAAGGCCCTGAAGGACAGTTTTCTTCTTCAGAGCAAAGTAGAATAGACTGCAATCGACAGGGTTTTTCATCTCGCTTTTTGTATACTCGTTGCGTGCAATGACCTCGAATTGTGCTCTCTGCAATTCATTCTTAGTTTCTCGTCGAAAGCTGCTGCGATAATGCATAACTTACCACCGCGTTCGCATCAGTCAACCACATGAACAAGCCACTCTCTCTCGCGTTCTCCCATAGCATAGTTCCGTGGTAATTGCGAGATACGAAATCCACAAGAATGTCCTGGCTAGTGGAGTGGTATGCCCAATTGATTTCTCTCCATGACATGTGAATTTCGTTGATTCTCCCCTTGCGCAGAGCATGCTGCCGAAAAAAAACCATGAACCTTGCTCCATTTTCATCTAGAGACCGCCGATGCTTTTCCACGACACCAGAACATTCAACAATATCAACCAGCTGAATTTGTTCATGTCCAGAGAGTTGAGGTAGGGGAATACTCTGAAGCTTTTCGCATATGCTTAATGCGAGTTCTTCTGTAAAAGTCTCATCATTATCATCATATGATGTTCGTCGCGTTATATACGAGGAATCGTTGGTGTTGATGCCGGCAGACTGCGTTGTTAGCGAAGAGATATGAGAGGTCTTATGGGTCACTTACAAACCCATCATTGTAGAATTCGGCGAGGTCAAGGCCCAAATAGGCATCAATCATGTCGCCCTCAACATAGTATTTCAACGTATGATTGAGAGCCAAGAGGATTCGTTTCACAACTTTATGTTTCCCTGCTAGAATGCATTGACTGAGGAATTGCGGGTGAAAAATTGGCAGAGGCCCATTCAATCTTTGTACCACTTCGAACAAGTCTTGGTTGACTGCTTTGTGGTGCGATGTTCGCACATTCGAAATAAGGGCACTCGTTTCACCGAAATTCCTGTCATACAAGAATAACTGGTTACCGGCGCCTATGATGAGGTTGCCATCGCTTAACCACGTCGAGTCCCCTATTGGATGTGGTGTAAACTCCCGAATGCTGATCTCTCGGATCGGAGCCCAGGCAGGGCCCTTGTTCAGATAATCGAAACGCATTTGGGAGAGAAGTACAACTCGGTACGGGAAACCCACCGCAAGAATAGACTGCGAGTCAGGTGTTGATGTCCAATCGAGGTCTTGAACCGTGTTATGGCTTTCGAAGTCTTGTTCATATTCTAATCGAGCTCCTCGAATATCCCAAATTGTCACTGCTGACCGGTTTCGGTTCACAAGAGCAGCTTTCTTCATTGTGCTACCACCGACAAGAGCAGGTTCTGTAACTCCCGTCTCCATAGACGATGTGGAAAGCCACTCAACCCGATTTCGCGCGTCGTCAACCCTGGCGGTCCAAAATTCAACACGCCCACTATGGGTATAGGAGACCGCCACGTCGCGGGCAAATACGTCTAGAAATCCAGATATAACAGGTTTTGAGCCAGCTGGGTCGACGGGTAAGACGTAGGCAAGATCCCCAGCGCCTTCTAACTCGAAGGTGCAAAACTCACGAAGGGGGGTTTTATATCCGTTCTTGTTGGCCCCATCGGTGCCATTAGAATCTAAGGGTAGACTTATTTCCCATACTATGCCTCGTTGTTCCGACGTGATAGTTGCTACGTGGGCGACTGAAAAGTCCTCGGCCTTTCTCCTGGGAAGGACCAGGATACAGAGCGGTTTACCTCGAACGTTGTATTTGCATTCGCCGAGAAGCTTGTGGGTTGGGGTTCTACAATCCCATACGGAGAGAGTGTCATGATGAAGAAAGACAACAAATCGGCCGCCTCTTAATAGACATATTCTATGAATATGCCGTTTTTCTGATATCATATTGTGCCGAAGCAGCCTGCTTCGTTGATGATTCCAAACAATTGTCTCGCCCTTTTCTGTTCGCGACACAATGGCACTGCCACTGAAGTTCCTGACTATTTTCTTGATCGATCCTGAGTGTCCAGACCACGTGGCTCGGTGAGCTAATCGGCCAGACCTGGATGTCGGGTCGAGGAGATCTGCAATATTGCTCTCGAATACTTCAATTTTTCCATCAAAGTGATGGAAAAGGATGTGGAGATGTCCCGAGCACTTATTGCAATAACTCAAAATCTCGACGTGCGTTGCTGTAGCAGAGTGATTAAGAAACTCAAAGTCCTTCGACTTGACGAATGCGACATTGTCAATAGTATTGGCTCCCCTTGGCTTGCTACTGATGTTTTCCAAAGCCCAAGCAGACATGCTTCCATTGCCATCGAAGACAACACATATTTCCGTGTCTCGGTTAGCAATAGACAGCAGGTACTGAAGCGCCACGTCCTCTTTTTCTTGGCCATTCCCTTGCTCCTGAACCACTTTCTCCGCCGCATTCGCCAGATCTCGCTGGCTAATAATGAAAGCCCATATTACATTTCGTTTGTGGCTACCGGGGTCTTGTGGTATTGCCCCTCCAAGGTCAAGCTTCCCCCAGAGCTGAAGTGTATTACCGGCGACTCCATCTGTGCTAGTCCACACGCGCAGCGAAGTATCGGCACAGAAACTATATAACACGTTCTCGATGGTCTGATCAACGTGAAATGGTTTCCGCCATTGTATGCTCGTTACGGCTCGCGGGTGCGGTAGGTAGCTATAGTCAAAATGGACCTCCTCGGAGCCGAAGTTCAGTCTTCGCCATATCTTGACAAGACGGTCGTAGTAGCCGATTGACGCAATGTAGGATGAGTCGTAGGAGAGGAGCGCTGACCTGACCGGACTGGCCAGCTCCTGTTTCCAATGGCAGGTGGGAGGTGTCAGTGCGGTGTCGTAGAGCCAGAGGGAAGACCGTCCGATGAGAAGCTCCTCGGAGCTGCCCCACGAGAGGGAAGCGGGTGTCGGGCCAGTCTCGACGTCGAACGAAGCTTGCAATGCCCACTGTGAGCGACTGGTTAGCGGTGTCGTTGCGCAACATCCCTCGGCCGAGACGGTCTCACCTTGAGGGAATCGTGTGTGTGGCCCAACGGTCGATATACCCGCACAGCTCCCTCTGTACACGCGGCTATCTTCCCCGACGACTCATCGAAGGCAACAGCCTCAAGCACGCGACTGTCATCGTCGTAGATGGTTTGGACGACGGTGGCCGGGTCGGCGAGGATGGCGAGGGCATTCCCTGTAATGTACACGATGATCCGCCGGCCGTCCCAGTATCCGGTTGAGACAGCTTGGAGGCTAGCTTCCGGCTTGCCTGGAAGGACGCCCTTCATACTATCGGCGTGCTTCGTTCATGTATGGCATTGCTAGGCGACTGCGTCTGTGATTGTGGTAGTGATAGAAGGGCGCGAGGTCGTGAAAAGGAGAGGCGCGTTTTGCGACACGGGTTGTTAATATGGATGTGTGGTGTCGCAAAGATCCGGTTGGAGGCCTAGCCTAGCTTCTTTTGCGACGTCCGGGTTTTTTGTCTCTCGTCTATAGAGGTTGACCTGACAGAATATGTCACCAAATTTTCAGAGAATGTCGCTCGATCAGACACATACAATTCGAAGTTAATATCGTGAAACCTACTGTAGAGGTAGAGCGATAATGAAGGTCGTTGCAGCTGACGTAGAACCCAAGACCCTGCGCTAAGGATGGCAAGCCCGACGGATGACCTGTGAGCGCCAATCAGTGCATGCGCTTCAGGCACTTTAGGCACTTTATTTGGAGTAGATAGATGCCTATCTGTTTCGAGCTATAACTGCACCATGACGTGGGGTATACGAAAAGGGGAATTAAATAGTAAATACCCAATAGACTACACGACACGGAGTAGGTAGGTATGTAGGTACAGTAGATAGTTATATATACAGCTTCATTGTTTACTTTCTAGTTAACGATATATGTATAGGTGGATATTTAACTTATGGTATTTGGGCTCAAAATCCGATGAGGCAACCTACCTACAGGTGGGTTTAGCTATTTTCAACTACCCAGGTCCTGTTGCATCTTTTAAGAATAAAGCATCTCACTTATATAATATATACTCGATCAATCGCAACGGGTTAAATTCAGCCTGTTTTATTCAACTATCATTTAAGCCGCCCAAGAAACTCTCAGGTTCTTGGGGTTCCTCGTGCGCTCAGAGCGACTAACTCTGGCACCAAATTCCGACCTACCCATCGCCGAATCCCGAGCCTGCCAACGACTATAGTTCGGCACCGGTGCTAGTGGCGTTGTAGTCTCCCTTCTACCGTACGATCCAAGAAACAGACGTGGTCGCCCAGGTGTCGGTGCATATTCCTCATCTTGTATTTGACTCGCTCTGCTATTTGGTGCAGATGCTGCAGCCGCCGCTGCTTTCCATGTATGTAGAAGCCCTCGGGCCTGGTGCTGAACAGCTTGCTGTTGGGCTCCTTCAACCACTTGACCCACGTTTCTGTAGGTACCGTCGGATAGCTCAACAGGGACGAGTTTGTCCGCTGTTCGACCATACCATGTCTCAAATCCTTGCCGTAATAATTTCCTCTCCTTCTTGTCCAATGCATTTGCAACCATCTCCGGTCGATTTGCACCTTGAAGGGAGCCAAGATTCCAACTCTTCAACGCTCGGGATTTTGCCTTGATTTCCCAATGCTCATCAGCCTCTGTTTCCAAGTCTCTATGCAATGCCGCTCTTTCTCGCCATTGCTCTAAAGCTTTCTGTTTAAGCATGTCATCACCCGTGACTGCTGCGTCGGTCCGCTCTTGAGCCCGATTTCGCCATGTATCGAATGCCTGCGATGCCCTTTTCCATTCACGGTCCTCCAGGGCATCTACTAGGGCCACATTCATAACTTCGAAGCGTTGGTAGCTTGGTTCAAGTTTATCACGCCATTGTTTTACGCAACGTTCCCCCATGTTCTTCTTCACCATTCGGCGTGTTTCCAAATGTGCCTCTTTTAGCCTCTCCTTTCGTCTCTGCTTGGTTCTCTGCTGCCACGCAGAAAGGGCATGTCGTGTTCTGTAGTAATAGTCGGCTCGCTCTCCGTAATGTTCCTGAAGTTCATGTTGTTGAGAAGCATCCTGTGCTCTTTCTCGCCAAATTGATATGGCCTGTGTAGCCCTCATGTAGTAGTTGGTACGCTCGGAATAACATTGCAGCAGCTTCTCTCTCTGTTCAGCTTGGTCTGTCTTCCCTCTCAATATCGGGAGCGCCTTTGTCGTTTTTTGATAAAATTCAGCTTTGTCGGCGTAAGGTTCAAGGACTTTTTCTTGGCGATGTGCCTCTCGACTGGCCTTTTCTCTCCATTTAGGAATTGTTTCTGCCACCCTTCGGTAAGACCTGGTCTCCTGAAACTCGAGATTGCGTTCAACAGTCTGCTGCCGTCGAGCAGCAGTTTCATTCCGCCACTTTGAGACTGACTGTGCCACTCGCTGATCCTGGCTTCCTTGCCCAAACTGCTCGACTTTGGCAATATGGTCACTTGTGTACCTCTCCCAAGCACCAAAATATCTCATACGCAAGATGTGTCTTCGAGCTAGCATGGTTCGCTCATCTGGCTGCTCGTCGTCGGAACCACCAGTGTCCGCAGGAGGCTCATCGGCAGCTATAGGTTCTCCTGGCGAACCAGAAGTGGCAGCAGCATCTGCATTGCTAATAGGAGTACTGGTGAGAGGTGTATTATGAACAGGAATAACAGTCGACGGCCGCACGACTGAGGACACATGCTTCTTTTCAGCAAGCCTTTTGGTTTGAAGCCGAGTTGCGATATCTGCGGAGGATAATGGCCGTTCAAGTGGAGGACGGGGTCTAGAGGGAATTGGCGCAATAGAAGTAGAATTGGTGACAGCGGGGACTGGCAAATCGGGCTGCCTATCAGCAGCAGGTGCTGTCCGGCTAGAGGGAGAATCAACGGCACCGCCAGTCTTGCTGGCCAATAATTTCCTCATACCATCTATAACTGAGCGATTCCGGGCAACACCGAGTGCCTTTACTTTCAAGCTCATTTCATAGGCTTTCTTAGCGGCTTCAGCTTTGTCACCTTCTTCCTCAGCTCTATTTGACCATCCTGTAAAAGCTTGTGACAAAACCAAGTTCCTATGGGCTCTCTGCGCAAGACGAGCGAGTTCGGGGTTTTCCTTAAAATCGTCGTCCTCATACTCTTGCCTGGCTGACTGCTCCGCCAGTAACTTGGCGTTTCGGTTTCTTCGGTACTCCTCTTGGGCTGATTGCCGCCATTTTATAAGAGCCTTCTTCATTGCCAAGATTTCGTGCGCCCTCATCGCAATTCTCTCCGTCCGCTTTGAATATGCACTGAGGGGGACATTATTAGGTGTAGCTTGAGAAGCCTCGGCAGCCAGAGCTCTCCAAGTATGGAATTTTTCTTCGAGCGCGTCTCTCAGTTTTGCTCCGCGCATTGAGTCAGATTGGTCGCGTAGATAGTTGACATAGTGGGCTGTATTATGCCATCGGCGAAGAGTAGCCAACGCCAAAAATTGAGCATGATGCTTCTTCCGAAAGGCCGTCGCCCGATCAGCAAGATGTCTCTCTTTCGCTACATTCATTAACTCAGCCGAGACGCTTGGTGCATATTGAGAGTCAAATTGATGATGATTAGATTCAGCTTCGCTCACGTGGGCGTCAGGCGTGTATTCATCGTCCATTGTGCGAGCGCCCCCGACGTCGCTACCAGCATCGTGACCTTCATGGTCTTCATATTCACTTTCAGAGGCTAGCGGTTCTTCAATGGCTAAAGTAATGTTCATTCGAGCCATGACAGCTTTGAACCTGTCCAATAGGGATTTTTGGCCCTTGACGCCACCCACCATGAAGACCAGCTTACTAATATGGCGTTCACCCGGGTCCAGGCCATTTTCTGCGAGTATCTCATCGTAGGCAAGGAAGAGAGCGTGTGTCGGGAGGCGCGAAGATGGCGTGAGCTCTTCGGTTAGGATGGTCTCGGCTCGAACGACTATATCGTACACGATCTTAATGTCCTCGTCGGAGTAGTCATTGCGGTCGACGTTAGCAATGTGAGCCATGTCGGTGGAGCCGACGGTCGAAAAGGCGCTGCCATGGCGGCTCGGCTGAAAGTGAGATGGGTGTTGGAGAGCCTCATCGTCAGAGAAATCGAGACTATCACTGGTGGGCTGCTCCTGATCGGGAAAATCATTCATAGTAATGGAAACAGTGTCGCAGGAGAAGGTAAGACTCGAGGAATGTGTGAAGGAGCATTCCCGGGAGTCGTTGTCTGCAAGCGTGAGGAACTGCTGCGGGTTCTAGTCGCAAGCAGAGCCGGTCGTAAGAAACAGGGGCGGAAGGCGCATTGTGAATATCCAAAATGTCGTTTTGGTTTGTACCAATTGCAGCAATTGAACTTTCAATTCGAGATACCTAGTCCAGAAGTTAGAAGACGTTGAGTTCTAAGTCGATTAATTAATCCAGGAATTTCAAGAAGCGAGGGAGCATATGGTACGAGCAATTCGTGAATTAGTTAGTTGGAGAGGGGAGAGAAGCTCTCATGAATGACCGGCGCGTCCGCGTCGCGGTTAGCTCTGAGATAGGTACCGGTAGGCCCCATATTTTGAGTTTACAGGCCTCTGCTCAACTCTAAATCTACGCGCTCATTTAGGTACATAAGAGACCCACTTAAGCATCGCCGGTTACCGCTAATCTACACTACTACTAGAGAGTTCCAGAGCATCAACATAAACCAAAACGATTGGGTGAGGAAAGCTCCAATTCTCATGATTTCCCGAGAATCAACACCTGCCACACTTCGTCATAACCAACTATTCAATTATCTTACACAATCGCCATACAACAATCGGTAGCCGTCATGCAGCCGCGTACACGCCCAATACAAAAATTCGCCGCGGCAGTCTCACAATGCTCAACCGAGGTATGTATGGACCCCCTCCAACTCGTACAGTTCGACCAAACCAGCTAATCATGGTAAATCGCATATATACAGGCTGCAGTATATGGGAAATGCATCGTTGCCGACTACAATTCGGTTCACAAGGACAAATGTGCCGATGAGTTTTTAAAACTCAAAGACTGCTATCTAGTAAGTGATTCCAGCAAATCTGCTATTCAATATATCAATCTGATAGGTGCTCACATTCATTGCAGAAACACGCAAAGAAGCCCCGGTGATACAATTGATATCGCTACGCCAAAAAAAGACCAAAAGAAAAAAGAAAAAAGAAAACAAAAAGGCTTAACCAAAATTTTCGCAAGGGATAGTAATTCGAAGAGGAGTATATACTCGCTGCGGGAATTCTCAGGCATGAGAAGCATTACGTCCAAAACCGGCGTGCTCTTATATTCTAGAGAAAATACATGACGTCGACTACATAGAAGACTAGCTATACATCTGTATCTAGACCCACGTTTCTTCTCATATTGAATTTCTTCAACATTAGACCACGTCTTCTATTTGCAGTTGCTCTATAGCTTCAACAGTCGGAGTAAGAATGTCGCTTTCTGTACTTCCTGTTCCTCTTCCGCGATAATTCCTTCCTCTTTCTCATTAGGAATTTCACCCTTCACCTGTGTCACTTCATGTTTGTCTATAGGTCTCCGTAAAGCCTTTTCAAATGCCTGGACCTGGCTCTCAAATACCTTTGACAAGCCAATGTCCTCAGGGTCCGAAAGAACCTTGTACTCCATCTTGATATCGTCCGTAGGCTGGAGCCCGGCTTTCTTTCGGAGACGCTGTACACGGTTGATAATCTCTCGAGCAACCCCTTCCTCCGCCAGCTCTGGGTAGATGGCAGCGTCAAGGATGGTAAGAACATCATCATCTGTATTGGGCTCAAGGGTTTGAGATTCATCTTGCTTGAGTTCACGTTTTACCCTTAGGTCGCCCTCTTCAAGTCGAATTCCATCAACTACGATGAATTTTGCTTGAGCGTATTCCTTCACTTCATCACTGGTGACATTAGGTAGGGCTTTCTTGACCCTTGCCATGTCCTTCCTCAGCTTCTTTCCGAGGACCGGCCAGTCCGCTACCACCGAGTAATGCACATTATACTTAGCTTCATCAGATGTTAACACTAGATCTCTGATGTTCAACTCTTCTGTGATGTAGGACTCAAGAGATTTAACATCGTCCAAATATTCAGAATCGGAATGTATCACCACCAATGTCTTGAGAGGTGTTTTGAGGCCGATAGTCCGACGCTCTCGAGATACTCTAGCAAGCTCGATAACTTTTTGCATGCGGGCAACACGCCGTTCGACCTCAGGATCGAAAAGCTCCTGCCGTACTTCAGGGTAGGGAAGAAAGTGGACACTTCGAGCATCTTCGCCCTGTAGCTCCTTGGGAATGTGAGGCAACAGTTTCGAGTAAATCGTCTCTGTGATGAAAGGTGTAAAAGGCGCTAAACCTTTACACAGAGTGAAAAGAACCTCAAAAAGTGTATTTAGCGCGTGGATTGTATCCTCGAGACCGTATTCACCCTTGAGTCTCTTGCGGTTGAAGCGGATGTACCAGTTTGTCGTGTTGTCAATGAGCTCTAGTAGTTTCGGGACAACAGTATATAACCTGTACCCTACCATCTCTTGGTTGACAAACTGCAGTAAGCTCTGGCAGCTAGCAAGGATCCAGCGGTCCATGACATTTGTGTTTGAGCTTTCCATCTTGGGATCGAAGACGTAATCCTTGTCTTCAACCTTTTTGAGTAAAGCTACTTGGCCTTCAAAGAACTTGAAACTATTCCACAGGGGAAGGAGGACTTTTTGAACTACTTCCTTGACCCCGGATTCTTTGAAACGCAAAGGTTCGGCGCGGACAACCGGGGAGTTAATCATGTAAAGTCGAAGTGCATCTGAACCATACTTCTCCATGACGATGCCGGGATCAGGGTAGTTCTTGAGCCGCTTGGACATCTTCTTTCCGTCCTCTGCTAGTACGATTCCATTCACAACACAGTTTTTGAATGGCGACACACCAAAGAGATGCGTTCCTAGGACGAGTAAGGTGTAAAACCATCCTCTTGTTTGGCTGTTGTGCTAAGTTAGTCACTGAAATAGCCGGAGTGGATACTATGATGACTTACTCTAAGCCTTCGGCAATGAAATCTCCGGGGAAACTCTCGGCAAACTTATCTTTGTTCTCGAATGGGTAATGCTGACTAGCATACGGCATACTTCCAGATTCAAACCAGCAGTCCAGAACTTCCTCCGCACGCCTAAGGAGCCCTTTGCCCTGTTTGCTTGGGATGGTAATGTGGTCCACCTTGTCGCGGTGAAGGTCTGTGAGCTCACCCTCGTATCCGCTGAGTTCCCTCAACTCCTGAACGGACCCAACACACACAATCTCTTTCATATCATCGCTGACCCACAACGGAATAGGAGTACCCCAGTATCGGTTTCGGGATACATTCCAATCTCGTGCATTTGCGATCCAATTTCCGAATCGGTTTTCCTTAACGGCACTAGGAGTCCAGTGCATCCCTTCAATGTTTTTCAACATCTGTGGCACGATCCTGTTTGCTCGCTGGGATTAGTATCTACGAGAGCAATGAGGTTTATAGCTTCACAAAGAAAACAAAATAATAATAATAAAAGGGTTGGGTCCACTAACTCGGGGATGCGAATAAACCACGATGGCACAGCACGGTAAATCAATGGTGTGTCAGTTCGCGGGCACATGGGGTATGAATGCCGAAGTTGGGAGTCAACCACCAGTCGACCCTTCTCCTTCAAGTGTTTGATGATAGATCTGTCGGCATCTTTGATGTACATCCCCGCAAAGTCACGAACTTGGTCACTGTAGATTCCAAGATCGTTTATGGGATCAGGAGGCGCACGGGTCTTGTCGATGACACCGTTCTCAACCGCAACACTGTAATCGTCTTCACCATATGCTGGGGCCTGGTGGACGATGCCGGTACCAGAATCGTCAGTAACGTACGTGGCGTTCAAGACTTTGAAAGCAACATCCTTGAATTCCTCGAAGAAATAATCGAACAGTGGCTGGTATTTCCAACCCTCCATCTCTTTGCCCTTGAATTTCGACACAACCTTGTATTTGGCCTTTTTAGGATCTTTGTAGAGAGTTGTCAATAACTTCTCCAGTAGAATGTAGTTGACCCCAGACTTCTCGTCGAGTATCTTAACATATTCGAACTCGGGGTGGGCAGCAAGACCAAGATTTGTGGGCAGAGTCCACGGAGTTGTCGTCCAAGCCAGAAGATGTGTCGTCGGGTCGGATACCAAAGGAAAGCTGACGACGACAGCAGGGTCTATCCGATTGACCGAATTAACTTTCCGTTCTCGTTTTCCCAACCAAAGTCCTGCCCATGATTCACTCACCGGTGACGTCCTGGTAATTCTGATTCGCCTCGAAATTACTCAACGCGGTTGTCATTCCTGTGGAGTACGGCATGACCCTGTGCCCTCGGTAGACCATCCCTTTGTTGAATAGTTGCTGGAAAATCCACCATTCTGACTCCATGAAGTTGGTATCCATGGTCTTAACCATTATTAGTACACCATCTCATATTGTACATTTGACAAGTCGACTAGTAAGCTGACCTTGTAATCATTATCAAAATCTATCCAACGACCCAGCCGCTCAATGGTGTGGCGCCATTCCTCCCGGTATCGCATAACGATGGAGCGGCATTCGTGGTTGTAGTTGGCCAGGCCAAACTTCTCGACAGCTTCCTTGCCCGACAGGCCGAACTTCTTGTCAATTTCGTGCTCAATGGGGATTCCATGTGTATCCCAACCGAAGCGCCTCTCGACATGGTGGCCCTTCATCGACCAGTATCTGGGAATGATGTCTTTGATGGTAGAAGCAAGTAAATGACCGTAATGCGGCAGACCTGTGGCGAAAGGAGGGCCATCGTAGAAGGTGTACCGAGGCTTGTCTTTAGACAACTCGACCTAGACGTTGTTCGCGCGTCAACAAAAACTCAGTCGCGTATCGTCAGAATCAACTGGGATTTGCAGGCACTGACCTGGCGCTCGAAGGCCTTGATCTCCCGCCATTTTTCAATGACGGCGACCTCGGCCTGGGGAAAGTTAATGGACATTGCGAATTAAGTCACCAAGGGTCGTTGAAATCAACTAAGAAAATGGCTTCCCGCAGCGTTGGCAGGGCCAAAGTCAGAAGTCAGACGAATTCATAAACAGTTTTGAAGTTGAGTCACAGCCCAAGGTTGTCATGCGAAATGCAGTGCGAATCCAATCCGACCGCGGGGCACTTTTGTCAGAGGCACTAATGGCGGGGTCTGGTCTGGGCTTGTGTTTGCGCGCCGTGCTCAGAATAAATTTTGAATCACCCCGCGTGTTGCCCAACTAGGATTAACCTGGTTGATCTACTCTGGTTATCCTTATTTCCGTACCTCTTATTGCCAGTCTAATCTGTAAAACTACTACGTGACTAGAGTATTTCTTTATCGTGGTATTGATTGAATCATTTAAAGTTTTCTTAAAAATCCACGAAAGAAATTCTTGCTACTGTTTCGAGTCGCTTGAACAGTTGGTCAAGTAATAATGTGTAGAGGTACACTTGGTACCTGACATACAGGGCAAGCACAAACTTGAAGGCATGGCTTTTACAATACAACCAATCTTATCATTCCAAATAGGCGCCAAGCCAGGAAAGGCAGGCAGGCGGCAGGCGGGGCTCGCCATAGCTCGTGGCAACGTGCTAGGGGTTCGAATTAGCGGCTGAACAGAGGAAATAAGTAATCCCCTTGCCTGGCTGTAAATAAACAACGTTGCGACCATTGGGCCTCCTGAAGCAGCCCTTGGCAATCACCTACTCGGGTCCATTGAAAAGGAGTCGAAGCTAGGTAGCAGTCCATTGCAACACGAGAGTCGGTAATAGCCATTCGAGTTCTTCTGGTAAATGTTTTGGGTTGTTCTATCTTTAAGAAGCCAATTCTTTGTTGTCCCCTGGTCTAAAGCAATGATGTGCAACAACAACAACATCTAGAAGGACTTCGCATAGTGAACCAATCCTACATGTGCCTCCTTCACGCAGCAATGATAATTGGCATTCAAGCGACCTCCGTCCTGATCGATTAGTTGGCCGCTTGACTGCTCTCAAACTTTTTTATCCCGTATACCTACTTTGTTTGGCTGGCGACGCTCGTCGCATCTGACGATAACTCGATCGCTCAAACACCCCGTCAGCGTCAAACCATGGCGTTCCTTTTTGGGAGGGGCAGGAGTCGAACAAACACCATCGACCTGTCTAAACAGGCCAAGGACCATGTTCTCAGGCTGGACGGCCCCGGCGGCCCTGCGAAGGTGACTAGAACCACACTGCGAGCCTTTGGTTGTACCTTGACCTCGACCACTGACGGTGCCCCTTTCGCGGCTAGGCCGAAGAACTGGCCAAAGTCCTGAATCAGATGAAACTCGTCCTGCAGGGAGTTCCAGGTACGAACATGTGCGCTGGTCGTGTCGAACTAGGCCTGTAAGCTGACAGCTATGACGACGGGCAGAATACGAGACCACGCCAGAACAGGTGTATTCTCTAGTCACCGGCCTGATAGAGGAGGACCTCCTATTCTTACTGGCCCAGAATCTCCACCGCCTCCCCTTCGAGGCCCGCAAAGACACCCAGGTCATCTTCTCCTACGTCTTCCGATTCCGGCCGCCGACAGCGTCCCCGAAAACAGACCCGGTCGCATTGAGCTACGTCGTAAACAACAGGCCCGAGGTACTGCTGGAGCTATGTCGAGGCTATGAGCACAAGGAGAGTGCAACACCGGCAGGCTCCGTCTTGCGAGAAGTTCTAAAGAGCGAGGCAGCAGCAGCTATAATCCTCTACGACGATGGAGAACAACCGGGATCCAGCTTGAAAGGCGTCACGGCCATTGATAGAGAGCGACCCCAGACCGGAAGTGGTGTCTTTTGGAGGTTCTTTGACTGGATCGACAAGAGTTCATTTGAAGTTGCTGCCGATGCTTTTACCACGTTCCGAGTACAGTCTCATCGATTCCCTGTTTTTCTAAGCTTAAAGACTAACTGCAGTCTGACAGGAACTCTTGACTAAGCATAAAGAGCTTGTACCGCGGTATTTAGCCGTCAACTTCGAACTATTCTTCGACAAGTACAACACCATCCTGGTACAGTCGAACAGCTATGTGACTAAGCGACAGTCGATCAAGCTGCTCGGCGAGATCTTACTCGATCGATCAAATTACAATGTCATGACTGCCTACGTCGACCGGGGAGAGCATCTCAAGATTTGCATGAATCTGCTGCGTAGTGACCGCAAGATGGTGCAGTACGAGGGCTTCCACGTGTTCAAGGTCTTCGTCGCCAATCCTCACAAATCGATTGCTGTCCAGAAAATCCTGCTTATGAATCGGGATAAACTGCTCAGCTTCCTATCGCACTTCCTGGAGGACCGCACGGAGGACGAACAGTTCATCGACGAGCGGGAGTTCCTCATCAAACAAATCAAGAACATGCCCCCGAATCCAATCCCACCAACACGGCAGCCTCAACCTGTCCAACAACTATAGCATTCCACTGTGCGAGAAATTTGGCGGCAATCCTCAGGATGGAGAATAAATACAAAACAGCAGCCAGGATATCCTCATGTAAGCACCGAATACCGAGGAGGAGTAGTAGTAGTAGATATCATGTGAGAGGATCAGACATAGAGAGAAGTAGATGTCTTTGCGACAGAGATTACATGCATGCAGTTAGGCGTTTAGGGGTGGCTTTTTTTCAATCACGGTAAAAGACGCAAAAGGGCATTTGTTTGTCATGGGCGCATAGCCAGCTGCTCTCAGCCGACTTGTTTAGCAATGCATATATAATCGTTGATCTCATTTTCGCTAGCGACATTTTTTATCTCTCGATATATGATTTTCTTTCGGCAGTCCATCACAATTCAGAGGCTACTCCGAACATCCATGCGCGAGTCACTACTAACATATTAAGGCATATCATAGCAATACTAGCACCTTACTTTTTCTCCATGTACGCCTTGAATTCATCCTTGTACTCTTCTCGCCATCGACTCAGCGGTGGCCGGCCCAGGATGGCGTCGTCCGTGTTCCATTGCAGCCGGCGCTTGTCCATGTCCTCTGTGACGTCGTTGTCCGGGCATAACACCCAGAACTGGCCCTCGGCGATTTTCTTCTCCAGGTAATCGGCTACCTGCTCTGGTGCCCACTGCGAATTTTACCAAGAGTGTCAGTTAGTCAGCCTCTGTGTAGTGGTTGGTAGGGATGAATATTAAAAATAACAAAAAGTGAAGCAAGGATAAAGAAAGAAAAAAATATAATAACAAGCAAGGAATTAAGATAAGAACAACGTACAGCAGCCGCAGGTTTCTCCCGCCCACTAGCAGCCCCAGCTAGATTAGTCCAAGTCCACCCGGGCACAAGCAAATGGACCGAGACAGCCGGGTGCGAAGCCGCGAGGTCGAACGAGAGCTGCTCGGCGAGGATCTTGACGGCGGCCTTGCTGGCGTTGTACGCGGGGTTGCCTGGCGGGTTGGTGATGCCCTGCTTGCTGCCGGTGATGACGATGGAGGCGGGGGAGGAGGAGGAGGAAGAGGAGGAGTTCGCCTTGATGAGCGGCAGGAGAGACGTGATGCCGTTGATGACGCCGATGAGGTTCGTCTGCAGCACTTTGGCGAAACCTGTGCTGTCGGGGTTGTCGAAGGACGTGGGGACCTGGGTCCCTGCGTTCAGGGCTAGGAGGTTTATCTTGCCTGGATTTTTAAAAGAAAAGGGGAGAGTCAGTTAGTTTATGGGGTTTCATTTTGAGATGAATAGCTCTATTGGTGTAGACTGGGGCTTTAATGTTATAGTATAGTATACACCTAAAGTTCAAGTACAACTTGGGTTTCGTCATGGGGAGAGTGAAGAGGGGTTGGGCAGGTCATGACGATGAAAGCAAGTCTCAATAGCATCACATAACAAAACACAGAAGAAGTGAAGTAAAAAGTAAAAAGCAAAGACAAACCTCCAAAGTCCTTCTCAACCTTCTCCCTTATCACAACCCAGTCCTCAGTCTTGCCAACGTCGGTCTTGACGGTCTCGATCTTGTCGCCCAAGGCCGACTTGGCAGCACCGAGACTCTTCTCGTCCCAGTCGGCGACAAGGACACGCATACCGTAGCCGACGCACTTCTTGGTGAGCGCGAGGCCGATGCCCGCCGCGCCACCCGTGATGACGGCCGTGTTCGAGGCCGAGAAGATTGCGGCCATTTTGTTTGAGTTTCACCAATATTTTTAATATATGAGTTTAGAGTACGTAGGTGGTCTTTCTAGTTGTCTGTGATAGATTGATATGTGTGGATATCTTGAAACCCCGCCGCCACCAGTGCGACAAAACAAAGCAAAGAAGAGAAAAGGGATTTAATACCTATGTAGATGTAGCCTGCCCTATAGAAAAACGGACAAATTTTGTTGATTTTTAGCACTCAGTTCTTCAATCGAGTTGACTCCGTCTACTCTTATAGTCGTGAATGCCAAGTCGAGTCGGACCCGGCGTTAGGAATTTGGGAATAACCAGTAAACATCTGCTCGCACAATACAGCACTAGTCCTCCAACATTACCTACATCCCACTGCTTTTTCATACCTCGCGTCTTCTTCAATCCAGTCGCACTGTCCGCTGTTAAGTCCGAACCAGGGTGGGGATTTTACGAACAACAAGGAATTCTCTGTTCGCCCATATAACACTAGGTACAAACTAATGTGCCGACATTAGGTATTCCCATCAAACAGACTTCTCTCTCCTCTTCCTTGCCGAACAGATTGTTTTGATCAACAAAGTGTACACACTGATACAAGTTACCTCAGCACCCTCCCCGCTCGGAATAAGGGATATCTTTTCCAATACATTGTACAAACACAGGCAAATGAACCTTCCCGAAACGCCGCCCGTTTCTTGTTTTCAAAGAATCATAGTACCGTCCAAACAACCGTCTGCTTCGCCGTACTCCATGCCGTAGTGCCCCAATATAGACTGAAGGCATGAGTATTACCGTTGTGCCTGAGAGGGCATTTTGGAGAGCAACGAGTTGACACTTTCGCGGGCATTGATGGTGCCCCAGATACTATCCTTTCCGCCTTTGCGCCACTCATCTCCAGTCGCATCTTCGCCACCACCCCTCACTGCTTCACCCAGGATCACCTCGAGATCTCGTTTTTGAGAGCTAAGCCAGTTCCGCACAAACGTGGCTGGATCCTCACTTAGCGAGGTAAGGAAGTCATGCTTGGCCTTAGACACATGGACGGCCTGGATAATAATCGCCAATTTCTCATCCAGCGAAGCGACTTCTTTCAACATCCCTGCGTAGCCGGCATTGTTCAGGAATGCACTCATCTGTTCTCGCAACGGGTCATCTACTGCTACTCGTACATCGTAAACAGTGGGCTGGGGATCTTTGTGAAACTGCTCGTCGAGTCGGATGGTGTAGGGGAGTTGTACGGGCGGAAGAGGTCGAAGATGTTGAGAAATATAGTCTGCGAGTTTGGGAATGGCTCCGGTCTCAATACCAAAAGCCTGTCCTCATGTTAGCTATCACGCGCGAGCCTTTCCATTACGGTAGTCATGATAATGGTGACTTACGTTTCGCAGAAGCTCGTCGCAGCGAAAGTTCCTTTTTTCCTCGTCCTCTTGTAGACCCATCATCTTGATATACTCCCAGACTCCCATGACAATCTCTTGCCGTGTCGCTTCGCGCATATCGACGATATCTTCGAGCACGGGGCTCAGAGCGTAGCGTTCAGGCTCCTCGTGCCTGACCAGGTTGATGGTGATGTTTAGGTTTTCGTCACCGTTGCGCTTAAAAGTTAATTCGTCGAAGTCAGCCGCAGCCGGCAGGTTTGGAGACCCTCCCACCCGCTCTGGTTTCTTCCACTCAACACTTTGTTCTGCGCCGCCCTGGCTAGGAGGAAAGTCCACATTAAGGGCTTTGAAAAAATGCGAGAATCGGTATCTAGGCGGTTTGGCGGTCTTGGACTTCGTATCGGCCGGGCCATCTTCTTCCATTTTGTCCGGATCGTCGGCGCCGGTCTTTGTGTCCTCGGAGTTATTGTCATTGTCGATGTCGTCGTCATCATCCAGCAGTCGAGCTTCGATCTTGACGCGATAAGTAGGCTCTAAGTTCGAGCTGAAATCGAACGTGTCCACGTTGAGGCCATTACCTTGCCAGATCTGATCTTCGGCAGTGTTGGAGATCCATATTCGAAGCGTCTTCCACCGCTACAAGGCCTTGTCAGCAATTGGAACAATGCACCAACATGGTCGTGCTTTACAAACCTTGACACTACGAGTCACAGCGTCGACGATGTCGAGGCGCTTCCTGGTCATAGTAGCATCGAGCCTTCGCTCGAAGTCTCTTTGGTCTCGGTATCTTTGTGCCACATCGCCCACTATGCAGTCATCAATTCCCTCAGGAAGATTTTTGTCTGTCGGCTTGCGACTTCGACGTTTGGCCATCTCAAACTGCATGGCAGCTTGTTGTTGCTGTTGCGCCACCTGGGCTTGGGTTAGGGGAATCTGGTGATGTGGACCGGTAGACATCATGGGACCTGCATAACCAATGATTAGAGAAACAATTTCGGAGAGAGGTGCACTCGGAGGCAAGAGGCAGAGGGGGTGGAATATATAATAGATTGGTTTTAAGGAAGGGGGTGAGACGCCGGGACGTGGCGCGAAAAGCGGACACGATGCGACGGCAAGGTCGGGAATGGGCACGCAGGGCGCAAACAATGGACGGGACGGAGCAGACAAAGCACCGGATCTGCGGTCTGATACGTGGACATCGATGAGCAGGAAGGACAGGACAGCAATCAACCAGGGCCGAGTAGAGCCAGACCAGAGCCAGAGTCAGAGCCAAGGGCCAGTGGAGCTGCAAGTTCCTCGCGTTGTGGGGTTAACATCACAAGCGCGGGCCGTTGCTTTGCGAGTCGCGATACAGCGGTAGCGCCCAATCCATGCTTGCCATGCTCTCCATCTCCGTCCGTGTATGCCGCCGCCTATCCTCCTGCCCCTTTCTCTTTCTCTTCTTCTTCTTCTTCTCTCCTTGATTGTTGCTCACCATGTTCATCATTGTCATCGTCATCATCGTCATCATCGTCATCATCATCATTACGCGAGGTGATCACGGGCGCAGTTAATTAAATGAATTGCACATACCAATGCCTCCCCTTCGCTGGCCACCACCGTGAGATGTTCGCTGCTGCGGTTGATGCTGCTGTGGTTGATGTTGCTGCTGCTGCTGCTGCGGTGGTGGCGCCACCACCATCTGCTGTTGCTGCGGGTATGGACGGTAGCCTGGTTGCATCATGACTGCCTGACCGACTCTTTGCCGGTGTTCTCTGCGCGACTGCAAGCTCTGCGACGTATTTGTGAGACGCTGATTGCTGGGGGCCCAGGAGGGTGTGCGACGCCAGTCACCAACGCCCAGCGACGCAAGATTGGGATCGCGGATGGGATCTCCACGCCAGTGGACAGATCGAGCTGGGGTTCGGCAACAGAGTTGTCTAGCGTGAGACTACGCTGTCGGAAATTTGTGTTGTGTCGTCAAATCGCGTCGGCCTCGTCGCGTGCTTGCTCGGAATCCAAATGGGTTTGCCGTAGGATCTCGGTTTGTGGAGCACTGACAGCACCGGCAGCAACTTGAACTGGACAAAACCTTGGAACATCTGCAACTAACGTGCATACGACATTAAAATTAATATGTACTTCGCGGGTAGGTTGTCCAATCGAGACAGTGGCTTGTGCTGCTCCTTCTTCCATGTTGGCCGTCGGGCCGTGGCCCCACATATGTAGTACCTTAGGTACCTGTGCACCTACAGAGGTAATTGTGTCTCGTGTGTGTGCTGCTGTACATGGCACCCATGCATACTGTACTTACCTACTGTACTGTACCGCAGCAGAACGAACCACGTAAAACTACCCAGGTGAACAGATGCCATTTACATAATATCATCTTGAATGTCGATGGGTACCTGTACCTACCTAGTATCCTTCAAAGACAGATAAAAGCAGGTCACTGAACTTGGCAGCACGCCAGTATACACAATTATTGCATGTACATGGTAAAACAGTACGCTATAATAAACCGCAAATAGCCTGTCGTGAGGGTGTATTATGAACTGTAATGATATCCTTGCATGCGGTATAATCTTTCTAACCTGTCTAGAAAGAGGCAACAAGGGCTACAATGCACTGGTTGCCTTGCAAATGCTATGTAGTAAAAGGACAAGATCCTTGCCAAGTATGCATTTTGTGTCACAATTGAATCTCTTCCAATATACCTGAGCCGACGCCTCGCTATAACACCCGGAAAGAAAACCCGTGGAGAATGGAATGCTAACGTTGTATGCGAAGTAATCGAGATAGCCAAGAAGCTTTATACGTCGAGGCCACAGCATCTCTACATGCACCACCCTAGAAGGCTGAGCCTAGCCCTTGTTTAGATTGTCGTTTGCTGAAACGATTCCTCTTGGTACTTGTGGTATCCTCTAAACTCGCTTGGCTGCGGGTGAGAGGGTTACGATGAGACCGATCATTTATGTTGTAGCCTTCAGGACCAAATGTACTGGCAGGACTTGACATGGACGACGATATCTCGCCCAGTGCGTTGTCGCTGGCGTACGAACCAGACATGTTCATCGAGACTGCAATATCTTTGGCTTGCTGTAAAGTTTCGATCCAATCATCCGGTGTGGGACCGGATGGGTCAAGGGATGAAGGCGTTTTTATATCTTCGAATGTCCAGTGATAGCCAGTCTGGTACACGTCAGCCTGGAAGCACCATAACAGGAAAGAATACATACCGAATCGACACACCAGACAACCTGTCCCTTAGCATCAATTTGAGTTTTCCAAGAGCAATCAGGGGCGAGAAGCGATATATCCTGCTTTGCCTTCTTCTCTTCGCCGCCCGCGGGCGCTAAGATGATTCTTCCACTAGAAGTAATCATAACAAGTCTCTGTCTCTTTTTGGTGGTGCTGCCGCCGAAAAACCGGGTGAACTTCCGGTGGCCATCTTCACCTTTGCTGTACGGGCTGTTTGGTATCGCAGACGACATAACCAAGAAATCGCCAAGCCGTAGTATCCTCTCGTTTGGTTTTGTTAGCACTGGCGACCATTCAATATCAAGTTGAGACGGCGGCGGTATATCTGTGATGAGGCGACCTGGCGTACGTGTACCGCCATTCATCCCATTACCGCCAGTGTGCGGCCTAGTCCCCGGATTGTTTTGCTGCTGGACGCTTGACATGCCATTGAGCTGGATAATTTTGGGTTCTTGAGAGGGAGGCACATAGGGGCGAAGTCGCGGCGCCTTCGACTTCCATAAAATCTTACCGAACTGCTGGCCGTCGAAAAATTCGTGGTTTTTGATGTGTTCAATGGTAAGCCTTCGAGCAGGGTCAAGGACAAGGCAACGCTCAACTAGATCTCGTGCCGCAGGAGGGAATCCTGGAGGAAAATCATAGTCAAGGTTGACAATCTTCTGAAATGTCAAGTACTCCGAGCCGCCCTTGAAAGGTGGACGGCCAGCTAACATTTGATAGATGATGCATCCAAAAGCCCAAAGATCACTAGCCTTGCAAGCATTCTTGTTGGTGAGCAACTCCGGGCTAACATACTCGGCCGTGCCAACAAAAGAGGCTGCTCGGCTATCGTCTTGTTCGTTACCCCTAGAGCTCGTGCCCGTATCCTCAATTCTTGGCGCGGCCTGTGGTGCTCTTGGGTCGCTTAGTAACCTTGCAGTGCCAAAATCAGTAATCTTGACGTGCAGTTGGTCGTCCAAGAGGACGTTTTCAGGCTTAAGATCACGGTGTATCACGCCACGAGAATGCATATACTCGATGGCATCTAGGATCTGTGCCCCAAAGAATCTTGTACACTCGACATCGAATGTCCCCGTCTTCTTTAATACGCCGAGGAGTTCGCCCCCACTGCAGATGTCCAGCACGTAGTATAACGAATTCTCGTCTTGAAAGGTATAGTAGAGTCGAACGATGCCGGGATGTTCTGTTAGACGATTAAGGGTGTCCTTCTCAATGTTAACGTATTTGATTTTCCTCTCTTTGATGATATGCCTTTTCTCGAGTACTTTGACTGCATATTCCTTTAGCGTCTGTCGGTCTGTCGCAAGATAGACGCTACTGTAAGATCCTTCCCCAAGTACCCTGCCAAACGAGAAATCGCGGACACCTTTCTTGACGGGTTTCATTATTGTCTTGCCATTCGCATCGACCTCCTTTCGCATCCCTATAGCAGCCCCTCGGTCTTTCCACTCTTCGCTACCGGTTGAGCCAGGCATATCGGGCCCACGACCACGAGGTTCGGGTGCTACTGGCACACCAGCGATAGAGGCGTATCCAGAAGCCATTCCTTTCGAGCTCCTCCTAGGAGGTAAGGGCCCGTTGCCACTTGGCGGGGGGGCCTGGCGGTTCTGATTGTATGAGCGATCTCTGTGACTAGATTCTCGAGAGGGTATGCTGGGCGAGTACTCTGGGGCTGGTCTCCCCGACTCGTTAGAAACAAGAGCCCGTGATGGGTCGGTCCTTAGGATATGATAAGAGTTTGCCGCCTGATCGCGCACAGTGGCTGTCGGAGCTGCATTGTAGAGAGCGGATGTTGGGCGTGCGGACATGTTGGAGTACGGCAGGGTACCATTCTGGCTGTAGGTAGCTTGGTTTGAGGCCTCTGGCTCCATGGCTGCTCGTTGTGATTCTATGATGTGTGGCATACTCTGCGTAGTCTGCGATTGCGGGTCGGAGACGAAAGCGTCGATGGTTGGTTGGGCCGGGGTGGGAAATTCGGAGTCATTAAGATGCGATTGTGGGGGACTCGGGGTGGCATCGTCCGGGTTTGCTATGCGCAGGCCACCCAGAGCCCTCGAGAGGCTGAGGTCGTTATTCATGGCGGCGTGGGAGAAGCACGTCAGATGTGGTCGTGGTTGTTGATAAGCGTGCTCGATTGCCAGCTGGAACCAGACGCGGAATCAGACGCGGATGTCGTGAAGCGGTAGGATGATGATGGATACGATGACCTCCCGGCAGATCTGGATGCATAGACCAGCCAATGTGTGCTGCAGGGCTCTCCCACGGCGGCAAGCGATTGATCAATGGTGGTTGTCAAGGGCCGTCGGCGAACAACTGCACGTAAAGAGCAATCTACTGGTCGAGGTCAGGTCGTCGAGGGAGGTCCAAGACTGATATCGCCGATCCAGGCACCAGGATACGGGGGTCGCGGCGGCGGCGGTGCTGTCGAGTGTGAAGGGTGCACAGCCACGGGAAGTTGACGCGATGCGTGTCGGGGAATCAGGTACGAGATGGGTTGCAGGGCCATACCATCAAGACCGGGCTGTTGTTCGTTGGACGTGGTTAGGGAGAAGGGGAAAGGTACCGTGTCGATAGCATAAGGTGGTGGTGGTGGTGGTGGTGGTGCACTCAGGGCCGGTAGTACCAGGTACGCAAGTACGAGGTGGACTACCTGCATTTAGGTGCTGGAGTTAGGTACTGTAGTGCACGCTGGTCCGCAAGTAATTTCCATACGGCACAATAGCCGTAGGTAATCAAAAGCAGCAAGCCGCAATGCAAGCAAAAGCTTTAGTCTAGCGGCACTCTGAACTTGACACCTACCTACCTACGTTGCTACCAGGTATGCACTGCTGGATAAGGTAGTGAAAGAGGACTGAGAGTGAGTAGCAAATGGTTGTCCGTGTCTGACGCTTCGTAATACTAGGAGTTTCGCTTATTGGACTAACACGCGTCTATTCGTGGAAGGCAGGAAGCAAGACAGATAACCTGTTAAACTCCCTACTAGGTACCAAGTATACACTACGCATGCAAGTATATATACTGCCTACCAGTAGCCTGCGGTCGATATGGCTGGGATGTGGTGTGGTGGTCTGTCGTAGGTAATAATGGGTGACGACTTGACACGGCGCATTTTCAGCACCTAATCCATGGGGGCTTAAAGAAAACCGTTCGAGTGTCTACGTCCAGCTGTTAGACAACCTTCATCATTATAGCTTCCTATTTTGAAGAAGCTCTCTGTCGGTCAAGCTCTACGGGAAAGAACAGCGCCCAATCTGTGCTTAATAAAAGAAGCCCCTATCTACCTACATACTTAAGTAAGGTGTGAAGAAGCTGGAGTCGTCTAGTGCACCTACTACAAGCTTGAAATATGTAGGTAAGCACAGCAGCAGTAATTAGCACTCTAGCTCCAATTGCCCCTGGTGAGGTTAACTGATCAACCTACCTCGCCTACCTCTCCCTCGCCTCCTACTCGTACACTAAAGTTGCGGCTCTCCTGTCGGGCCCACACGTGGACGAGGACAAGTCAGAAACAAGGTGATCTACAGCGAAGAAATGACCATTATGTCAGTTATTCTCCTTGCTAAATTGTGATAGCCTTATTTGGCTTCTACTCGTGCTCATAGCTAGCGAACCGTGATATAGCCATACCTGGTGAATCTACAAGCGTAATCCAAGTACTTACCTCCTAGGTAGCTATCTTCATAGATATACAAGGTATTATTGTGCATAACAGCGCCCACACTTGAGAAATTGATGACCCGACGTCATTGCTCATGCTCTTGAGAGGGAAAGTATCACATAGATCTGAGCTGACTAAATTTCATACATCAGCATTCTAGAGGTAGTTGACCATCCTTCCTGATGCGTGCCTTTGGCTCCTACAGTCCGTTCTGCCTGCCTGTCTGCCTGTCTGCCTGTCTGTCTGTCTGAGGTCGATCTCTAACAATATGTCAGTCAACATATCGTTAAAAAGACAAACCTATCTACTACTCACCCCGTAGCAGGCAATAACGTAGCACACTTTGCGGCAATGGGGTTTCCACCAACCACGACATCTGCTTTCGAAGGAGTAATGCGTATATTCTAAGTTTAGACTTCCTATTCTCTTCTGTATTCTAAGTCGAGACCGCAACATCCTCTGGGAAGCCATATCTTTTCCAAGAAAAGCCTTCTAGCAAAGCAGAGACATTCATCTCACTAATCCTCTCGCTTTTACTTATCTACAAGTCCAGCACATTTCCAGGTCCGAGCAGATAAGGCATATTAGCTATTCTGGACATTCTTTGGATTTCTTGCTACCCCTGGCGAGGCTCCTAATGCGAATAGGTATACCATCAATTTGAGCTACCAAACGGTCCTTGCGAGATGCTGCGTTTACCGCCGACCACCATCTCTCTCACTATGACAGAGGTGAAGGAATATGACCGGCGCCGTCGATTCAAGAACTACCTTGCCAAAGAAGATACTTTCAGCCGGCTTCCAGTTCGCTTGAAACTCCAACATGCTGTACAGAATAGCCATGAGACAGAGCAATTTGCACTCGAGAAGACGCGTCGAGTAACCACTCCCAAGCCTTTCAAGATGGCAGAGCGGAGAGAAGGCGACAAGCTGCTATCTTCCCCTCCACGCCGACTTCCAAGAAGTAGAGAGTCCGTAGAAAGCATCAATCCAAACGAGTCGTGCTCTTCGCAGAGTCAGGCATCAAACTTCTCGGATGCATTACACTTAGCCGAGGATACTAGTTTACCATTACCGCTTCCCCCTCCTTTTTCGTTAGAAAGGCGTGTAGTCTCTGATGTACAATCCCTTCCATCGGTGCGTCTGTCCAACCTTCCATAGACTACACGTTATTGATAGCAGTGGCCCTATAGATGCACGCAGGTATTCATCTAGGGACACAGCAAGAGAGAACCACAAGGGACCTGCCAATAACCCCAACAAGACGGCCATATACGAGGGAGTCGGCTCAGCCCACTGTAGATGAATCCCTCCAAGTTAGTCCATATCCATCTATAGCTTGGAGCGAACATGACTAAATCTCAATAGCTTAGCAGCACGGGAGCACGAATTCTCAGTTCTGCTGCAAGGTTTGTCGAGTCCATCGTTCGCTTCCCCAGACATAGCTCTCCCACACCGTCCGCACGCCAAGTGTCTACCGAATCTACTTCGCAACCGAGCAGGGACATGACCGGCAGCCCATCTGTGGACACCCCCAGACTCAGAATTTACGACGATTCTGTTCCAGCTTCTTTGCAGCCAAAGACGCCGCTGAATCTGCCGGAAGCACGTCACCAGAGCCGTTTATATAGGTTCTACACGGTCCCCGCACGGCCTGTAGGGATGAGACGGAGTGCCCAGCGCTCTACTGCCAGTCCATTCATACGCCACGATGGCCATAGCCCGTCGGGTCTGACCACATCTGGATTCCAAGGTCTCTACGGAGGTGTAGAGAACTCGGATGATACGGAGCTTCATCATGGTGCACCTCGGCTCTATCGTGAACATTCCTTAAGCAGTATCGCAGGTTGAAGCGAAGCCGAGAGAGCTGATGCTGGCTGCGAGATGGAGATGCTTGACAAACCCTCGATCCAAACATCAGCAGAGCCTATCCGTTCTGCGAATCTGAACTATTCCAGTGGCTGTCGGTCGGATGCCAGAGATATCCTACGAGGGCCCTTCGTTTAACGTGTAAGTATAATGCATATTATCAAGTGGAAAATTCGCAATAGCACAGCTTTTAGTATGAATAAAGGCTGTCCCGAAAACAACCAAGAAAAGATCATGCCATGATGAGTAAGACTTCAGAGACCACTTTCTTTGCTCATCCAAAACGAACAGGAACGGTTGATGCCATAGCAACCGCATCGGTTGAAAAGATTTCCGATTCCTATTCCAGTTTGAGCGACGGTTATACATAGTTGTGCCCTATTCCACCTCCCGTCATATCCGGCCAAAAGTAATGCCCGGCGAAGACGAGGCTCGTGGAGCCCATTTTCCCCCCACATCATCCAAATTGCTTCCAGGTTTCCGACTTGGGACTCCATTACGATGAGCGGGCCTCGTTCTTAGTCAGTCTTTCCTGAATAGACCTAGTGGGTGACGGCATCGTGTTGACTGGGGGATAAGGGAGCTTGAGAAGATCTCTTGTCGGATTTTTCCGGTCCGATGAACACAGCCAATTATGTCCTTCTCTTCTTGGCCCCAGATTTGCCAAGGTCAAGGGACTAAGGACCTCCTCATCGTCCTGACCACTCGTCCACTGAGCCAATCATGTCTTTCAAAAGGGAGCGATATCGTTGGCTACGCTATGTCGCCGTAAGGATGCTTTGCATAACCCCCAAATCACCTCTGATTCGTTCGATTTCCTGCGCTAGTGGTACGCTACCTGTAAGACCCTAGTACTTACTGTCCTGAGATGGTCTGTAACGACATGTACTTACCTGGGTACGTACCACAGTATAAAGTAGCTGCGATAGGAGGCTAAGGTAGGTAGATATTATATACAGCATATTCTAAGAAAGACTGATACTGACCGATAAAATGAAAAAGAATGCTAGGCTGTCGGCTGTGTAAGACAGTAGTCTTGAAAATAGGCGAAGAGGGCCATTATCTGCTCATGATCATCATTTCTATACCCCAATACGTACTGGCATGGCTTAGACAGGGCAGCCAGGACAATACAGTTTGGGTACTTTGCTTACGTCCATTATGATACGCATTGATACGGTACGCCCCACATTCTGCCAGTCTCAGACTCTTTCAGCCAGCAGGGTCTCATAGTGTTGACTAGACTGTTTTCGGAAAGGTGATTTGGAGCAAGTCTTGGCTCATAGGAACACTCCTTGGCGTGTCTGACGAGTCAAGTACAGTGCAGGTGACAGTTTGCTTTCTTTCGCTGATTACCCACGCACTGTACTGCTGTGCTTGCCTTCTCGAGCCTGTATGGCCCATCCTCTTTGTGCCTTCCAACGTACCGTAGGTGATCCTGGTTGTCCCGTCTTCGCGCGCCATATGCAATGCGAAAGTTCCTACGGCTGGTTGCTTTGCCTGCTCGACTTCCGCCTCTCGCACACCAACATGCCCCCATCCCCATCCACATCCTACCTTGACCTGCCCATCCACACACTTCTAACCCATCCTCGTCTTTAATATTCAGCTTCTCCCACCCTATTCCTCTTCCCTATCTTTTCCTCTCTCAACCCTTCCTGTACTCTCACACTTCTATCCCGTCATACGCCCCCCTTGACTTACACCTATCACCTTCTACATTACATCCCCTTACCAGTGGCCACTGCTGCTCTGCCGTTCAGCAACCAACCTTCGTCACCGTCCTTCGCCGTCGTCGAGGCAGATCTCACCATATCCTCTACTTACCTTTTCCAGATTAATTGGTCCCGCCTGTCCTCCATCGATACCCATCCTCTAGTCACTCTCAACCGGCATAGTTGATATCGTTTCCCACAGCGTACCCTCTCATCGCCCGTATCCCTAAAACTCGAACATCTGACACTGTTGTTGATATCTCACCTGAATTTAGCGCTAACAGATCAAAATGTCTTTTTTCGAACGCACCTCCTCTCCTGTCCTCACCATGGCCCCAAGTGCACCCCAGGGTGCGTTTGCCATGCCTTCCTTTTCACACCAGTCCTCTCCATTTAGCCGTGTCCAATCCTTGGCAGCCTCATCACGCCACTCCCATGGTGCCAGCGCCTTCCCAACGGCAGCTGGCCGTAAGCGCTCCAGAGACGAAGCTGGCGTCAACCTTGATGTCGAGGAAGCTAAACTCGCGACAATCGAACCAGTCAAGGAGCCTGAAGACGAGTGGATCTATGGTGAAGGCATGGTACTTATCAAATCGCCATCCTCGTACGTTGCAAATGCCGGTAGTCAATCCGGAACCTGGCTCGAGGAGAAAGCTGCTGCAGACGAGAAAAGCAAGAGCGAAGCGGCCCGTGCTATCAATCAGCAAGCACGTCCGTCTCTTCGCAGTCACAAATCCCAACGGTTAGACATGAACGTCTTGGCGCTACCTGGTGCTGAGACACAAGCGAAGCGTGCCAGCCCTGTTCGCGAACTTGATCCTGTGATATCCACGCCTGGACTTTCTACCGACGTCAGTAGCCAGCCCATCGTCGACAACTTCACACTCCATCTCGGCATTGGGTGGAGTCGCATCAGCGAAGATGAACATATCCAGGCCGCTGCTCGTGGCTGGTCGCGCTATATCGAAAATCACTTTCCCGTAACCAACGCTCGGATTCAACTGGAAAGCAAAGGTCTACAGTCATATCTCGTCGAAGCTTCGGAAGGCTTTTTCCTATTTGCCGAGGATCTGCGCCAGGGCCAGCTTGTCAGTAGGGATGTTAACCAAACTCTGAACAACCTGAAGTCAACCCCTCCGGTTTTTGAGGGCCTCCAAGTCATGACAGCTGCAGAATCTCCACGACACATTGCAATGTCTTCGCCTCAAGAGCCGTTAACAGTCGATATGGACATGAGCTAGATGAGCTACTCAGAGTTGACTTTGTTGATTTAGTTGACTTAGGTGTGTCTTGGTGAGGTTGTGGCGACGTTATTCCGGGGAGCACTTGGCGGCGCATTGGTAGCCCATATCGATATTTCGGCATTTCTTTTCTTATCGACTTTCTTCAAATCTCTTCATTTAAGGTGGGAATCGGAGCAACTAAAATGGGCCGGGGAACTGGGGGTTACTATCGGATTTAGGGATTTAGCTTGTACGATAGGAGTAATATCCCGATGCAATCGAATTTTTGCTTTTCCACCATTCGTAGAGAAAGGTTTCCCGGGCACTTCAGCCCAGGCTGATTTGACTCTCGACTGGGTGCATGCGCCTTATATGTGTACCAAAGCTTGGAATTCTGTCAGGTTGGGCAACAATTGGGCCGGCCAGCAAGATGAACAGTCTCCACACCTTCATTAGGATGTTGTATGCCTGTAGTTTCGGTAAATTGTATCCTATCCAATGATTCCCCCGCAATAAACCAAGTCTCAGTTCATATAACAAAAAGTTATTCACAAATAAGGTTTATTGTCGTGCAGTCATCGCTACCTACTAGTACACATCTAGTCAGACTCTTATGCGTGTGATAACTGGCTAAGAATCATCTGGCTGAACTGATAGGGAGGTGTATTCTTGGGTTTTCTCTGAGAGCCAATCGTTGATTCTGCATGTCCTTCGTCTGTTTTGAGATACTACCTGGAGCACATACTACGTAAGTGAGGCTAAGCTAAAGGACACTAAGGTAATGTTAGTGGTGTTAGTATTATCACATAATTAGTGAGTCTAGACTGCCGAGACTGCCTTATGGTTTGCGCGAAGTCTTTTTGAGTGTTGCTCATTACCATCCAATCTCTATAATGAAAACGCGTCAACGCGCGACGAATATTGCCCTGGACTACCTAGATGGGTGGATGCATGTGTACGTGGATTTTTATTTCCTTATGTAATATGGATAGCTTACCTATGATGACCTGATGGTGTCTTTGTTTTCTGCCGCTATGCTGGATGCGATACCAGTAGATGATTGCGGACAACTCTTTATTTTCGGCCAGGCTTTTGCCTTGACATGTTAGATATTATTAATACTGCAGTATATACAATACCCTTCATGATTGTTCTAAAGCTGAAAGTTGCCGCGATCTCTGATGCTGTGTTGTTCTTTTCGACCTTTCAAAATTTCAACCATAATAACTAGGCGTCGTCTCACGCTATTGAAGGACGTACGCCTGGACAAAAGCAAGTGCTTTTAGCCACAGAGTAATGATTGGCATCGTCATTGCCAAAGTAAGCTACGGAAGTAGTGTACTCCAGGTGAATACAGCGTGCGTTTGAAGAGAAGCTTGTGGCAAAGGTAGAGCACAGCCTCACTCGGCCCTGCAACCTTCAGCTGCCAGCCTGCAAGCGTTACAGTAAGTGCTGCTCCCGGCCCCAAAACGAAAGAGGAGGAGGAGGCCGAGAGGCCAAAGCTTAATGACGGGAAGCTTGACGTTAATAAAGCTCTGTCAATATCTGTACGTAAAACCTGTTTTCTGTGTTTTTAATTCGATCACTGCAAGCTAGGTATCATGCATTCTTTTTTTTCTAGAAGTATATTTATTTAGATGGTTGAGTGTGTTGCAGTAGTATCTCCTACCTAATACGTTTTGTTTGCCCTGGGAACAGCTAGGTACCTATCTTTTCAGTGTCTGAGCTCCTACAGGTACGGTGTCTTGGCTACCTACCTCTTTCTGGATTTTCATATGATAATTCTTCCCACTTACACTACCGTATTTATGTACATACGCCACAACTGCTGACTCTAACTGTTGTCCAGTGAGCTGCTGCCCCTCACATACCTATGTACTACTGCTCGCTCATCATCGGCTCGCCATCGGAACATTTACTGGAAACACTTGAGTGACAGGGATGCCTGTGCAAGTGGTACACTGACAACCAATCCATCCAAACAATCTACCTACTCGCTAGCCTAGGCTGTCTACCACCACTACACGCTGGTCGTGCACGCGACGGTGTCGACACCAGCAACAACCATCGCCTGCCCGACCTCCCCCATTCTTGTTCTTGTTCTCGCTCTTGCTCTCATTTTATCCGACCAGAAACCGTCAAACCTGTGTAGTATGTGCAGCTTGGTGCGAATAAAGTTGTGCTAGTTATCATTCTAGATCCAAGAGATCCAAGAGATCCAAGACCACAAGAACGCCCGTGTCACATACGCCGAGATCCCATCCCCACGATAACCTTGAGTCCTCAGCTAGCCATCCTAAACATCCCAAACATCCCAAACATCCCAGCCACCTCACCCGACAATACTCGCAACCCTCCGTATTCATGGTCTCACAACCCGAGTACAGCCACTCCTCCCTTGGACTTCGTGGGCCCTCGTCCGTGGTCTCTGCTCGCTCGAGCTCCCGGCCGCATGCCTCGACCCGCAGCAAGCGCTATAACCGTTCCCACGCCGGTGGCACTTCTTATGTCCCGCAGAACGAGTTCCCCGTCTTCAGCCACTCGGGCGATGTCGAGATCATAATAGCTGCTGGCGGGAGGGAGAATCGCTACCTGCTGCATCGGCATACGCTGACGAGATGTTCCGGCTTTTTCGAGGCGAGCACGAGCCAGGAATGGTCCAAGGCCAGCGTACTCCCGCCACTCCCCGAGCCGCCGTCCAGAGAGCTGGCTAAGATTGGAGAGGAGTCGAGCAGTACAACCGGAAGCGACGTGGGTGCTCGGCCGGGCGCGACATCTCCCATACCGAGGAGACGCTGGCGCTATGAGCTGGACTGGGGTGTGGACAGAGACGATATACCCATGTTAATACAAAAAGAGGCCAATGCCAGCAATCAGACGAATAGTCAGAGGCCGTCGGCGACTACGACCTCACTCTTCGGTGGTGGGAGTAGCGCATCCGACGTGAATGCATCACGAAGCAAAGGAGACCACTCACGGACGCATTCGACTAATTCCTTCTTCCGTTCTGTCGCAAACTTGTCACTCTCAGCCCCGAAACCAGAAACTCGTATTGCGCCGCCTCTCTCGCAGGACGATGCCGACCTGCTGCGCGATTACGATAACCTCTTCCGCATCTTCTACAATTATCCACCAGTCCTCGATGGAATCAGCATTCCCGATGCCTATGTCCAGTGCAAGTCACTGCTGAGACTCGCAGATCAGTATGACGCTTTAGCCGTGGTGGGACCCCGTGTCGACCACCACCTTCTGCAGTTTCAGGGCCGGCTATGGAAGCAGATCGCTAGGTATCCCGTTAGCTATCTACGACTGGGCTATCTCAGCCGTAGCAAGGTCATATTCCAGGAGGCGCTGATTCACATCGTGGGGCAATGGCCGACTAATGAGCACACTATTCGCACTTCATTCCCGGAGATCGTGTTAGATATCATCGAGGACAAAGTCGAGGAACTCGAGGAAATCGTCAGCCGTATCGAGGGTCAGTTGTTCAGGCTCAATTTAACAACTTCCCGTGGGGAACGAGTTAGTCCGCATAATTCCTACCTTGACTGGCTTGCCGTATCCCTATTTCGCCAGTGGTTAGCCGATAGCACAAGTCCGCCGCCCATACCCCATACGCCAGCTCCGCACTCTTCCACTTCCTTTAGTTCAAGGCACCATGCTGCTGGTAATCCTACCCGTGACGCCGCAGGCAGGCCTGCGCCACCGTCAACGGCCAATACAGCTCTATCGCGGCCGGTTGTCCCCACACTCGAGGTTGTCGGTCGAACATACCGCACATTAGGATCAACGACGGGCGCCGGGTACTTGGGTCATGATGAGTGCAAACGTTTCCTCAAGCTCACACCGGAGCTATATACGCGTGACAATCTGAGACGATTCGAGAAACGCATTGATGAACTGAAATGCGCGGCCCGGGAAATTGTTCGACCCTTGATGGGCACCAGACTTGAACTTGAACTGGACAGGGTTGTAAACGGCGCAGCTGGGCCGGCTACGGGTACAACAAGCTACCTTACTTGTATCGAGGTGCTAGGAAGAGATCTACCCTGGAATGCTGAGGAATAACGACAGAATAAAGCTCAGACAGGAGCGAAAACTACAGTTTTGAGGTGGAACAAGGTGATTTGCTACGACTGATGATTGTGGGCTTGACGATTTAGACGAGACGAGACAACGATGATAATCTCATGTATGAATGCTGCTATGTTCAGGGGAAAAGAGCGCCGACGTTTCGCGATTCTTTCTTTGTATAGAAGCCTACGCATGAATCGCGCTATCGGCTGCGGTATACTATGTTCCTCGTTCTCCCTGCTCTGTATGTGCAGCTTGGATGATAAGGAGCCGTTTCCGTGTCTACTATCGCTCTTTGATTTGGGGGAAGATTTGGCCATGAGGTGTGACAGATGAGGGACATGGGAGACAGAAGACACACAGTTCCTTTTGAATTTTTTTTGCGGATTTCTTTGCGATTTCCCACGCGTGTTCGCCATTTCCTTTTTCCATGTTATTGCGGGTGATGGATTGCTTGGATTGTTCGGATACGATACCCCTATTATTATTCTTATTTACATTACAATCCTCTTGTTTTCGCTATGTTGTGTTAGGAAAGTCAGATACCAAAATACGAGTTTTTACGTGTCTAGAATTAAACAGTGTAGGGAGGATTATAGTGATAGATGAATGCTACATGAGTTACTTGGACTCGATGTTTGTTGACTTTTGTTTGTTTGTTTTGGTTGCTCTGAATGTGATGAAAACGCGAGCGAGATGGTATATGTATGCGTGCTTTTCTCTCCCTTTTTTTTCTTTTTTCATTTCTGTTTCCCTTTTTATGTGTTTAGTAATCTTCATTATATAGATTATTTATCTGGTCTACCCAATCAATTCTTTTCCCCGGGTAAGCTGTATCACCACCGGACGAGGCGCTTGCTTGCTTGCTTGCCTAAGTACTTTAACCCCCTCGCCAAAGCTGTTATGAAAGTATAAATATGCAAACAAGATGTGAGATGATAGTGATGATATATTATCTCACATTTCAATACGGGGTTTATTCATGTCAATGCACGCTTGTATATATATATATATATCTATGACCTAATGCCGTAACTTGCCCCCCAGTCAATCAGATGCAGCCGAGCACGACAGACGCAAAATGTATCAAGTAGTGGAACTTTGTAAGTATGTAGGTCTAATTGAAGAGTCTCCTTCGCGAGTGGCGTAACATTGGACGGCAGAATAACTAATTATACCCGTCTAACAGTCTATCTGTATTTTCGTGTTCCTGATTGTAATTGTCTATCCTTTTTTCGGTCGCTCCATTAATCTTCCCCCGTAAGATCGACACAGGAGACGTCGCTCCGCCTCCAGACACCAACACCCCGCCGTCTCCCGTCCTTAGAAGTAGACGCGGCGATGAATTCCGCCTTCAGAGCGTCGGCTTCGTCGACAGCGACGTCGATTTCGCGGAAGAAACCCGGCTGACTTTTCCGCGGCATGTACAGCTTCGTCATGCGCGGGGCGCTGAGGGTCTGTTCTAAGGTGTGTTGTTTGCGCTGCTTCTTCTGCGCCTGCGCTGCCACGGAGCTTTGCGTGGGCGAAAAGGGGGCTGTTGTGGACTCTGGAGCTTTTCGGCTTTTCGGTATTTTGTTTATTAGGGTACTTAGAGGTGGGAGCTCGAATTCGTCCTCATCCTCGTCATTGTCATGGTTTCCCTCTTCGTCAGAGTCGGAATCGACTGGTATAGTTTCAACTGCGACTGTTTGGGCTCGTGTTAATCCTCTTGTTCGTCGCTGCGGGCGATGGGGACTTGGGTCGACGGGTAATGACTCTGTTCGGGCTAATTTTCGCTGAGAGTTTCTGTTCGAAGCTGGCGTGGGGCTGGATTCTCTGATACTCTTGCGGCTCGACACATCTGCTTCCTCTATCGTCGTACCCAACGGGGTCAATGAGCGCCTTTTCGTCGGACTCGTAGGCATTGTCGCGAAAGAATCCTGTTCGCTCCGATAGCAACTACCCGTGGTATTATTCATAGAGGGAGAAACGTCCTTGGAAGGCGACGAAGGCGGGCTAGAGGAAATGAGAATTGGCTCGGAAGCCTTGGCAGATGATGCAGATTTGGTAACCCTGGGACTCCCTTGTGAGCTGGCGATGGTCCAAGGGTTGGTGCTGGCGTCTGCCTTGGGTCCTCCTGGAGGTTTCCTTCTGGGCCGTGACGGCTTAGATGTGGGTGGCTTACTGGGTCTTGCGAGTTGAGATTTTTTCACTTCCTGACTGGATGGGAACAATGGCTCGTATAATTGCGATGCGGCCGGGACCATGTCCAAAGGTGTGCGAGTTTGTTTCGAAGATTCCTTAAATTCCGACTCGGTGTTCTTGGTCTTCTTGGTGACTCTGAAGAATCCATCTATAGAAGCTGCGGCGATCGCTCCTTGTTTGGCCTTTTGCCTCGAGGACTTCGGTCTAGAACGAGCCACGGCTTTTGCTTGCTGTGCCTCCTCCCATTCTTCAACCATCGAACGTATGCCAAATCGGGCTATTGTTTCTGGTATCCATGCTAGGTCTGGCTCAGTGGGACTGAAAACTTTTCTTGGTCCTGACTTTGACTTAGACTCTGCATCTCCTATTTCCTCTGCTGCCTCCTCTATCTCCTCGTCGCTGTTTAGGGCCAGGCCGTCACGGCCAAAATCTATCACTTCGTCAGGCTCCTCCTGGAAATCATAGCCGACGATGTTAGATGGTATAAAGGATATTCGTAGCTCCTGGGTAGCATCTGTGCTGAAATGAGCACGACGAGCTGTGATAGATCTGACCAACTCAGATGTCTTCTCTCTGACCACATTCGTTTCTCCAGGCCTGGCATCTAGCTCAGCTTTATTTTGCATTATTTTGCGTACAAGCAGACACGGCGCCAATACCCTGATAAACTTGATGGCTCCTATCCGAAAACTCCAGTCGAATGTTTCGCGTACGAACTCGCGGAGCCCTTGGACATCGATCTCCCGATCCCAGCTCTGCTGTTTCAGTCTATCCAGGGTTTTGGTCGGTGATACCACCGGGTGAGTGTAATATCTGAGAATCTCCATGTTGGGAAAATCGTCGGGAATGGTCAAAGCCTTGTGTCTGGTCCTAAAAAATCCACTTTCATTATGTCGTAACTCGTACGTTAGCCGTTCTTTCCAGCTGGCCAATTCGGAGGTATCGACCCGCTTGAGTTGGCAAAGCGACTTGCCAAAGCCAGCCCTGGCTGCCTCACAGGCCAGCTTGACCCCGGCGCCGGGGATTCCTTCGGGAAGATAGTCGCCGCCGCTCATCAAGGCGACGAGGACCATGCCCTCGCGGTCTAGTCCAGAAGCTCCTTCACCCAGCTCTTGGGTGTCGTACATGGAAACATGCGTGGGTGTTTTGCTTCCTCTGCTCCCCTCTGAAGACCAGTTCCGCAGAGTCTGAGTGCATCCGAACATGATGGTGTCAACGTCCTCACTGAGAACTGCATCAACAATGCCGTGTTGTTGCAGCAGTGCACATTCTGCTTCGGCCTCGCCAGGTGCATCGTGGACTATGAAGCCAAACAACCTGATTAGCCGCTTGGCCATAGCCGTTGCCACTCCATCGCCCCTTCCGGAGCGCTTGTTTCGCTTGAATGTGGGCTTATTCGGGCCATCGAACACAAAAATGGGCTGGATAGACAGGCCGAGGAGTCGTAGCAATCTGTAAAAGAGAGTACGAATAGCAGGGTTTGAGCCGCCTAGACTTTATCAGTGTGCATGTTCCAACAACGCAGAGGGGATATTTTGTGAATATGAATTTCATGTATCTCACCTCTGGCGGCTTGGACTTGGAACTGCCATATAGAGATATCAATAGCGATACGCAAGGGCCTGCCCGATTCCTCGAGCGTCTGAATAGCAAGCTTGGTAAGGGATATGCGCTTTCCCTGGCCGATCTCTTTATATATGCTACACAAAATGTTAGTACCTATATTTTCTGAGGATTGGCATAGTATCGCTCACCCTTTGATCCCCATCTCGATGACGCACACTACCCAAACCTTAAAACTCTTTAAAACAGCTCATTTGAGGGCGAAGGGAAAGATAATAGTTATATAGCTATGAGCCACGCCGGTGTTGTAGTCAAGGCATATTCATTGCGCTTAGTCAAAGCTCTCCGAAGCGAAATGTCACAAAGTTCATTGAGCTCTCGTGTGAAAGTTGTTCACCAGCTGTGGCAACTTTACTCAGTACATGGACGTTGGACGTTGTATTGACTTTCGGCGGCTGCCGGTATCCACTTGGCAACCGTGTGTGCACTTGCAAGGATTATGCGACTAACGGCCCCTAGCTGCACAGTGTAAACAAGCTTGTTTGCCACTATATCTAGAATCCCTACCCTTCGTCTACCTCTCAGTACACTAATTAGAGCCTCGTTTCACTGCATTCTTAGCACGTCGGGGGTTAACCTTCATGAATTCCATTTGCGGGGAATACCTAGATTCTGGAGGAGGCTCGGCTTTTCTTGAACAGTATGCGAGGAACTAGACCGCCCGGCCCTCTCAAACTGTAACGATGTCGTCCAACGCCGGCGCGGCATCTTCCCTCCCACATCGGACGGTATCGAGCATCCGTGCCGGTGCTCATTCGACCACGACGCCTGGTCCTCAAACACCGCCGCGGCCCATCCACTCAACCTTCGGCTCTCCCTCCAGCAGCTCGCGAGTCGACGACGACCCGATTGTAATCGAGCTTGGTTCCCGCAAGCTGCGTATCGGTTTTGCTGGCGATGCCGCTCCTAAGAGGATTGTCGCATTCGGCCCGGACCAGCAAAGGCGCACCGGCGACTTTCGAGTGTGGGAGCCCGACTTCTCCAGTCGGTGGCGCAGTAGGGCTTCGGGAAAGCCATGGGGCGCCGATTACGAGCTATGGAAGCTGGATGTGCGAGGCCAAGATCTTACCCTGGTGGGCGACAAACTTGAACGGGAACTGAGGGAGGCATTCTTCAAGTACGTGGGTGCATTTGTGGCCTGCCGCGAAAAATACGAAAAATGCTCTTTGCTAACCTAACAACCATTTCTAGATACTTGCTTATTGATTCAAAGCCGAGGAAGGTGACGTTGGTTCTGCCTCCAACGCTTCCCATCCCTCTGCTAGCATCGACATTCGACACTATTTTCCACCACTTTCAAGCTCCTACTATATCCTTACTCTCGTCGCCTGTCATGGCCGCATTCTCCGCTGGCACTCGGTCTGCCTTAGTTATAGATCTCGGCTGGCATGAAACCACCGTCACTGCCGTGTACGAATACCGAGAGGTGCACAGCTGGAGGACCGTCCGAGCCGGTAAGCGTCTCGTAGAAGAGACGTACGAGTTCTTATCACAAGCGGTCCAAGGACGACCAACCACTGAACGCACTGAAAGGACTAAAGACGAAGACAAGCTTGGTGATGAGGCTCTTAGCTTTGAAGAATGCGAAGAAGTAGCTACTCGCATGCTGTGGTGTAAGAAGGCTGCAAGGCAGCCGTACCGGGAGACGGCTGAAGAAGGTTTACCAACGGTCCACGAACACGAAGAGGAGGTAGAGGAAGCGATTCCGCCATCCGAAGACCACTCACCTCTGTCCATTAGACTTAGCTCATGTAAGCCTCCAAAAACGGTAGAAATTCCGTTTTCGCAGCTGGCCGAACCTTGCGAGGCTACCTTCTTTGAGACTAGGCTCTCTCTATCTTGTTTCGATGATGACGAGCTTCCGGTACATCTTCTCGTCTATCGCGCGTTGCTCCAGCTACCTCTAGACGTTCGTGCTATCTGTATGTCACGAATCATCTTCACGGGGGGCTGTTCACACATCTTTGGGTTAAAAGGTCGTATCTTTGATGAAGTCTCGATCTTGGCCGAAGAACGGGGCTGGGATCCCGTGACAGGCAAGGGATTTGACCAGTACAAAGCAAATGCAAAACTTCATCGTGACCGCAAGGTTCAAGGAAGCAACGGAGTTATACCTACTATCATACAGCCAGACGCGACAACGAGTGGCAATGGAGAAGCGACGGAGTCACAGGTGAAGGCTGCAGACATACCGCAAGAGGTTGACGATGTGGAAAATCTCATAAAAAGAGAACAAAACCAAGCGCCTTTGGTCCAGGGCTCTCTTCGGGCTATCGACTCGTTAGGGCCGTGGTGCGGAGGGAGCTTGGCGACACAGATGAAGATCCCGGCACTGGCTACGATTGACCGCGAGATCTGGCTGCAGCAGGGCGTCAGCGGGGCTTCCCGGCCAAGTGAGGTGGACGTCAAGACGGCACAGAGACAGAGCATGGGACCCAGCGGGTTGATGCGAGGTCAGGCAACCCAGCCAAACAACTGGACATTGGGGGTCTGGGGAACACTATTTTAGGAACCTCGGCTTGTCTTTTTTTCTTTTTAAGATGGGTTTGTTCGTTTATTGTTCATAGATACCCTTTCCGCGTATTACGTTGATGATGATTTTTGATGCCACCATTCATGACAAGCTAGCTCATTCTAACATGAAGACCAGTAGTAATCGTTAAACGACCTCCCTTGTCTCCTGTTGATGAAAGCATCTTCTGTGACGACGGTGATTGATAGCCATGCCATATACTCTATCGTTGGTATCGCGTTGAATTTATAGGGAAAAGCTCGCTGTCATATCTCTTAGATTGTTTATAAGACATGGTTAGGTATAAGAACAATCATCTTATCTAAATCATGCCGCTTTTAGACCAAGTCTTTGACCGACTTCCTAGGAAGTCGCTAGGTACTGTAGGTTTTAGTACAGCGTTCAAGCTACCCCTGTAGGCTGCGGGGCAGTAAGGCAGTTGGCGGCTTGAGCTGCACCAAAAAAAGTTGACTCCACATCTGGTCATGTCAATTCAAGATGCCATCCACCCGTGCATGTACATGCAAAGCATCTGTCTGATCACAACGTGCGATCACAGAAGCAGCTCTCCAATGACACTATGAAAGCTGCGAGGCAATCGTTCACATGTCTGCAATGCCGGCTGGCCCGGCCGAGAGCAGCAAGACTGCTTTCGACTCCCCGCTCAACCACCCGACTGTACTCTGGCTCCAACTCCAACTCCAACTCCAGCTCTACCTCCAAGTCCGATTCCAACCAAAGCTCCAATTCAAGCTCCAGCTCCAGCTCCGTTTCCCATAATATTGCTAGCCAGAGTCAAAATCAACAGCAACAGCAACAGCAACAGCAGCGACCTACGATAGCACCGCGGCCCAACATTGACATCAAGCACATCCGTCAGAACCCTGAGCTGTACGAGAAGAACTGCCTCGAGCGCAACTACAAGATCCAGTCCACCTATCCATCGCGCATCACTGCTCTGTTCGCCCAATGGCAGGCCCGCCAGAAGGACGGCCGCAGTCTGCGTGAGCGCGGAAACGCCCTGCGCCGCCAGATTACGAACCCGGCCACCATCCAGCACGAAGACGAGGCAGAAGCCGACACCGACAACCAAGATAAACCCGCTGCAGCCCCGACACTCGGCGGCGACGGACCCAGAAGAGACGTCAGGGCAATGACCAAGGACGAGCTCCTGGAGGAGGCCCGTCTACTAAAACAGACTCTGTCGGCCATCGAGGAGGATGAGGCCCGCCTGTCGACCGAGATGACCGACCTCGCCCTCGCCATCCCGAACCTGACATCAGACGAGACCCCGCGGGGCGACGAGCCACGCGTGCTCAGCTACATTAACGAGCCGCACCCCTTAGCAGAGGACCCAGCTGCGGTACCGTCGTCCGCCGACCGCGTCTGGCGCTCACACGTGCACATTGGTTCTGAGCTAGGCATCCTCGACTTTGCCGGCGCTGCGACGACGTCCGGCTGGGGTTGGTACTATCTGCTAGACGAGGGCGCACAGCTGGAGCAGGCCCTGGTGGCGTATGCGCTGGCGAGCATCACGCGCATCCCGGGTTGGCGGCAGGTCGCGCCCCCGAGTATCGTGTACAGCCACATCGCCGCGGCCTGCGGCTTCCAGCCGCGCGACCAGAACGGCGAGACGCAGGTCTATGCGCTGGCGCAATCGGCATCAGACGCGGCTCGCGGGCGCCCCGAGCTCAGCCTCGCCGGGACTGCTGAGATCCCACTAGCCGGCATGCGCGCCGACGGCGTGCTCGAAGCCGCCGAGCTACCCGCTAAGCGCGTCGGCGTATCACGGTGCTACCGCGCTGAGGCGGGCGCGCGCGGCGCCGACACGAAAGGCCTGTACCGTGTGCACGAGTTCACCAAGGTCGAGCTTTTCGCGTGGACAGCGCCCAGCTCCGAGGCCGCCCTGGACGTCTTCGACGAGATGGTCGATGCACAGACGGACATACTCGCCTCGCTGGGTCTACATTGCCGCGTGCTCGAGATGCCGACGGCCGACCTCGGTGCCTCAGCAACGCGCAAGATCGATATCGAGGCTTTCTTCCCCTCGCGCGCGGCCCAGGGGCTACCCAACGGCGGCTGGGGCGAGGTTACGAGCGCGAGTATCTGCACCGATTACCAGACTCGACGGCTCGCTACGCGGCTGCGCGGTAAAGGGGAGAGCAAACTGGCGTATCCGTTTACTGTGAATGGGACTGCGCTTGCTGTGCCCCGCGTCTTGGCTGCTATTCTTGAGAATGGGTGGGATGAGAGCTCGAAAAGTGTTACTATACCTGAGTGCTTGCGCCCTTGGATGGATGGGAAGGAGGTTATTGAGGTTAAGGGGCAGCGGTTGAGTTGAGTTTGAACGAGGCTCTGAAATTGTATTGTACTGACCACGTAAAATTCTAAACGAAGAAATAGGATGCATGTAATACTATTAGTCGTGGTATTATTCATCCAGCTCACTTCTTCAACGCAGGCAATTGGGGGCTACTTTCGTTGTTATGTTACAGACACTCACGCAATGATTCGGCTGATGAAAGGGGAACAATGGACACTGTAATATTCTGTGTATTATTATCTACATATTCCTGCATGAGTAATGAACATCATTTATATTAAAGGCAGAAATCCAATCATCACTTCGCACTATATCACATTATGTCATATCACAACCATAAGAAGCCAAGAAGTTAGAACTGAATGAAGGTCATTAAACTCGTAATTGGTATGTATGTGTATCATATCAAACAGGCAGTGTACTTTCTCCCTCTTTCTCACCATCCTCCCCCCCTCTCACCCCCGTTCTTCTCGTCTCAACTTTTTTTTTAGTCTTTTCTTTCTTTTTCTGTTCAGTTCTCTTGGCTGTATTCGGTTACAGTAACAAACCATACCATAGCATAACAATAGTCTGTAATAGTCGTATGACACAGGACAAAAAGAATCAAATAACAAGGGACATATGCCCAAAAGACAAATGTCACGGGGAAAAAAAAAACCAAACCAACGCATCAATCCGAACGCCGATTTCCGTTACATCCAGTCCTCCTACTCCATAAACCACATACTATCCATCGAACCATGAAAAGGGTTGGCGGGTCGACATCAAATAGACAAATCAGCAAGCACCTGCTGTCTTAGGCGGCAGTCACAAGCACCTCCCCTTCTCCAGCAAGACTGTCCGAGTCGGCAATGCTTTCGGAAATGATGCTTTCATCGCCGACGCTCACACCGCTCCCAGTACTACCACTGACGGCGCTCTCGGTCCACTCGCTCATCGCCTCGTGGTCCGAGTCATGGGACTGGTCGTCGCTGTAGCCACCTTCAGTCTCAGTGCCTGTGATGACCGTGGTGCCGAGGCTTGTGCGGCGCAGGGTACCAGCTTCGCTAGAGTCCTCTTCATCCAGCTCTTCCTCACTGTAGTGGTGTGCATCATCTACCAGATCGTCTGCTCTTGGTTCGTCCTCTTCGCCTACTGGCGTGGGTATATCGATCCCCGTGGGCGTGATATCATCTTCTCCAACGTCTCGGGAGAGCAGAGCGTCGATCTCATCGGGGTCATCACGCCCCTCCTCATCGGCCTCGCGGACGGAATTCACGTTCTCCTTATCAAGGTCGCCGTAGCCTTTCCCTGCCCCCGCTCGATCAGGGGCCCAGCTTCTCTTCCGTAGGCCAGAGCCAGCCGGCGTACGAACGCTCTGGCTCCTTCCGAGCCCACCCGTAGGTACGTTGTTCGTTATCTGGCTCAGACTCAGGATTCTACGGCTTGCACCTGATGGGTTTGGCCCAATGAGACTCGCACGATTGCTATTGACGGCCATGTTGACAGCAGCTCGAGTTTTGACGGGTTGTTTCGCACCGGCCTTGGGTAGCTCGCCACCGCCTAGGCTGGAGCGAGCGACACGCTTCCGGCTCATAGCGTCGTGGCCTTTAGCGCTGGATTTAGTCATTAAGAGAGCTCGGGAGTGGTCGAGAACACCCTCGAGAATCCTGCGCTCTAAGCCTTCAGCGCGCACGTCCATAGCGTGCAGCTCCTCTCGGCGTAGATGAAGCGCGGTCTCGAGGGAAGAGACGTCAGCCGTGAGCCTTGTTTTCTGTCGTGAGAGGAATTCCTGCTCAGTCCGCAATGCGAGAATGCTCTCTCGGAGTTGTGATTCTTCGTCTCTAAGTATAGACAAATTGGCAGTGACGTGCTCTTGTTCGGCTTTTTGGCGCTCAAGAGAAATTGTAGTCTCTTGGAGAGTCTTCTCACGGTCTTCGTACTCGTTCTCGATCCGCTGTTTCTGAGATGAGAGGAATTCGTTGATATCAGCAGCGGTTTGGACAACCTGTTGATGTACCTTGTCCAAAGTGCTGAGCTGTGCATAAGCCTTACCAGCTTCGTGAGTGTGGTCTACAAGCTTGTCTAATTTCGAGTGTACCTCGATTTGCATGTTGTCAAGCTTTGTATGTACTGGTGTATCATCGTACTCAGGCGGTAGTAGTTCTTTGAGCGGTGGTGGCTTAGCATCATCGATGTATCGTTGAATATCAGTTACCGAGAGTTTGGAGTGTTGATAATGTTCCCCAACAATGAGGAGGACATCCTTGACGGCTTCAAGAATCTTCGGCTGATAATCAGAAACGTGGCCCTGCAGACCCTCCACCATACCAAGAGCCTCCTTGACTTTTTCGCGTGTCATTTCGTGCTCAGACTTGCCATCGGCGTGGTTATCCTCAGCTTTGCCGTAGAGCATTTCGACCTTCTCAAACACAGTCTTGGATGCTTCTTCCATCTTCTCCAGTGAATCAGTGACAGTAGACCCAAGAGTATCGATGAGTACTTTGAGCTCTTCAGTAACAGCTTTGTTGCCAACAACTGCAGCTTCCATTTCGACATCTCTAGCTTCTCCAGCTTTCGTCCGGTCTTCCATTACCAGTTGAAACTCTTCGTATTTATTTACCAGTTCACCAATCTTTTCCTCAATCTTGACGTTGAGCATGTCGGCAGTCTCTTTTATCTTCTCGTCTGTGTCGAGCTTCGCGCCCACTGTACCGGCTCTAGATTCTTCAAACTCCGTTTTCATCAATTCGAACATCTCCTTCAGGTCACTTCCAACGCTGGCGTTCTGGTTAATCGTTTCACCAAAGCCTTCCAGCATGCGACCCAATGTCTCGACGCCTGTGCCACCAGCTTCAAGTCTCTCCTTGGCCATAGACTGAAATTCTACCAAGAAGTCCTTGACTTCGGCGACTCTTTCGTTGACACTGACGACTTCAGCTTGCCTGTTTGCCAACGCAGTCGAGTTAGCCTCGTCTTGGGCGGTGTTGTAGTCTTTGATTTCTCTGACGATATCCTCGACGGCTTTGAGGTCTTCTTTGGATGGTAACACTGTAGTGTTGTGATCTTTGATCTCCTTCACAACATCTTCGACAAGTTTGAGGTCATCCTTTGACGACAAGAACTCAGTGTTGTGGTCCTTGATATTTCTAACAACATCTTCGATGGCCTTGAGGTCCTCTTTCGAAGGTAGTTCAGTAGTGTTGTAGTCTTTCATCTCTCTTACAACCTCTTCCACTTTGTTCAGATCGTCTTTCGATGGTAGCCCTGCAATATCGGTGTTGGAAATCTTTTCCACGAGGGACTTGACATCTGACACAGCTACCTCGATGGCGTCAACATCAGTCTTGGTAACCTTTTCTGGATCTTCGAGAGATTTTTCAGCCCGTTCCTTCATCTCATCTAGGGCCGCTGTGACTTGGGTTACGAGAGACTCAATAGCCACGAGATCTTCCTTGCGAGTGACCGTATCAAGCTGAGTTGCGAAGGAGCCAAGAGACTCCTTTGTCTCCAGAACCAAAGCCTCAACAGCATCAACGTGGTCTTTTCTGACTGCTTGCTCACCATCGATGAGATCATCCAGCCTAGATTTGGTGTTACGGAGAATAGTCTCGATAGCTTGGACATCTTCTTTGGTAGCCGCATCCTCTGGATTGCCGGAGATGCGGTTTTCATTATCAGTGCCCTTCTCGATGTCCCTGTCTGTCTCCTTGGTCGAGGTGTTTGCCATTCCTACTATTCCTGCCATTGATTCCTGCATGTTGCGAAGGGCCTCTTCCATTTGATTCAGGTCCTCCTTCGACACGCCATTTCGAAGCATCTCTTCCATGTTGTTCAAATCTTCCTTGGACACGCCTTTTGAAAGCCTCTCTTCCATTTCGATAAGATCTTCTTTTGACGCGCCATTTCGAAGTCTCTCTTCCATTTCATTCAGGTCTTCTTTGGACAGACCATTCCGGAGTATCTCTTCCATTGCAGCCAAATCGTCCTTGGACAATCCGCCTTGAGGGGCAGGGGGTGCTGCGGGGTGGGCTAACTCCATGGCTTCCATCTTGCCACGAAGATCGGACATGATGATTTCAAGATTCTTGATGTCGTCATGTTTGACCAGATCAGCGGGTATCAGATCCATAGAGGGTTGCGAATTGACTGATACAACGGCTTTATCGTTGTCACTGGCTCCTCGGAGAGTCTCTATATCAGCACGGACCTCATCAAGGCCGGATTTCAAAGCATCGAGGATCTCGTCATTTGCCGTGAAATCAACTGGCTTGTCGTTTATTTTCTCAACACAAGCTCGCATCTCGGTGAAGCCTTCGTGAAGGGCATCCATGATATCCGTTGTACCTGCGTGAGGGCGTAGTAGATCACCGCGAACTCGATCGAGACCTTCGCGAATCGCTTCAAGAGCTTCTCTATTGTCGACCGGGGGTGGCACATGGGGAACAAGAGAGGAATTCACAGCGTCTCTGAGCGACTCTATCTCTTGTTTTACTAAATCTCTGGAGCCATCCGTTGTCTTGGCAATCATTTCAGTGATCTCATCACGGAAATTGTCGAAGCTGTTAACGAGATTTGTCATGAGTTCTTCTTGTGCCGCGGCGCCGTTGCTCTCAGACGACTTGTCGGCATATTCTTCTATCTGCGCGCGCAATGCCTCAAAACCATCTTTGGTTGCCACTAAGATCTCCTCAGTATCCCGCTCGTTTGCTGTGACACGTTGCTTGGCTTCTTCAGAGACTGCTTTGAATTCATCTTGCATGTATTGCATAATATCGTGAAGTCTCTCCATGATCTCTGTGTTTCCCCCATCGTGAGGTACTAGAGCGGTTATTTGATTAGGTAAGTCAAATTCGTTGAGGCCTTGCTTGACGGCATGAAGCATGTCTTCGCGTGTCAGCTCCTCCCCGGTGGGTGGGGCAACGGGGAATTCGAACTCCTCCAGGCACTCTCTAACTGCCTCGAGTACTTCGTCGCGAGAGAGAGTCTCTGGTGTCTCGATTGTGGGAGGTACGTAATGTTTCATTCCTTCTACAACTGCTGCAAAGACCTCCTCCCTTGTTGCAGTCTCTGGGAACTCCGGTAGTGGGGCGTATACCTCTAGGCCTTCCTTGATACAAGTGAGAACCTCGTCGCGCTCCAAACCAAGCTGCTGTATCTCGATCTCGGGCTTATAGTTTTCCCAGGCGTCTTTGACTGCGTTGAGAACGTCGTCCCGGCTAAGCTGGGGCTCCTGTGGCTTGTTTTCTTGCGCATCGTTGAGGGCACTTCTCATGGCGTTGTATATTTCTTGGTAATCAATTACCGATTTTGTCGACTCAGTTGACTCACGCCTGTGTTCCCGAAGCCGTTGCTGCATGTAGACTTTCATCTGCTCGAGGCTTTCCTCAACGATCTTCGCGAGCTCTGCTCTGCTGCTCGCATTCTCGCTTTTGCTATGAGAGCTCTTACCGCCGGACTCTTCAAGTTTCCGGCCGAGTTCCCTGCCCATACCGAGGACTTCGCCTCGCAATTCTCGGACAAGCGCCTTGACCTCGGCTGTTAGGCCGCCTCCCTGCGCAACACTGTCCTTGACAGAGTGGATAATCTTGATGACGTCGTCGTTGAGAACGTCGTGTGAACGGGAAGGGGCTGAAGCACGGCGGCCCTCCTTATCTGTAATCAGCCTTTCGACTTTGTAGTTCATATGTGCACCATGTCGGTGCCAATCCGAGCCTGAGCCTTCGCTAGTACTGTCAAAGCTAAGGCTTCTCGTGCCGTTGCCCGGTGCCGGGATTATGGCTTGCTCTTGTCTCATGGCTTTCACATCGCTTAGGAGCTCTTCGACTTTGTGTGCAGAAGCCATACCGACGAGTCTCTCAGCAAGTTCTGATAAACGGTCAAGCATCATATCTTGGCCGTCTTTCGTTCCCATCTCTCTGATGATCTTCTCCAGCAATGCCATTGTAGCAGGAGTCTCACTACCCACCAGAGATGGCGTGCTCAAGATTGATTCTCTGTCGAGAGAGGCAGCGAAGCTGTTTGGTGATGGTATCCGGGGGAGGGCGTATGGGCGAGCGCTCTTCGATATAGGAGAGCTGTTGAAGGCTTTATTGTCGAGGTAGAGACCACCATTGAATGTGTCACGGTGGTGTCTGGTAGTATCCACATGAGAAGAAAGATCACGCAAGCTTTTTCGGATGTCTTCGTCTCTTGCATGTGTGGCTTCCTTAAGGCTCATGAGATCAGTCGCATTATCGCGGCTTCTTCGGCTCAGCGCTGCCATCTCCTTTTGTAACGCAGTGGCTATGTTGGTAAGGGTCAATAATTGGTGGGAAAGCTGTTCATGGGAGGATGATGTGGGCTTGGGCTGCGGTGTTGCATTATTCGTAACGGTGGCAAGCGGCGACTCTATCTCACGAGCCGGCGGAGACGACATGTTCTGCAGAGCCAACATGGTGGCAGACTGTGGCGGCGTGTTTTCGCCGAGGATGCTCTGTTGAGGCCACCGTGCTGAGGGCCGCATGTTGACGGGCGTCAGGCTGGCAGGTATTGAGATAGAGCTGATGACGGAAGGGTCTTTTTCGACAGACCTCACCTCTTTTTCGGGCTCTCTTCCTCGTGCTGGTGTCACTGGCCTTGGGAACCTTTCTTTCTCGGGTGATCCTCTGGGGGTGTTGTTTGCTGAGTCGCGGGATGCCTCGATCATAAGGCTCATGTCGCGAACGCTGCCGGGCTGTAGCGATTGCATTCGCTTGTGGGGGCTTGTGCGTTGGACGAGCCCTCGTTCTGGTGAGTAGTCGTTGTTTCTCTTGTGTGAGACTGGAACAAGGGCATTCTCTCGTGCCTTCTCCGTCAGCGCGGCATGGGCAGACTGTATCGCCAATGACGTGCCGGCTCGCGATGTGCCTACGCTGGGCGACTGTGGGTTCAAAGGGAGCGGCGGAGGAGCACGATCGGGATCTGAGCTGTCCCACCTGTGATTTCTAGTCAGCCGCCTGAGGAGCGACATAATTGCGACGTCCACGGTAGGTTGGGTTGGTCGCGAGAGTGGGCGAGACTCACATTGGTACAAGAGCGCTCGATGACGCAGAATGTTGATGTCTTAAATGGCGGTCCGGCGCCTCACGCTCGAATGACGGCATCCCTAGAAAACAAAGTGTCCTAGATGGGCGCTGGTCCGCAATGTGGAAGAGCTGGCATGCAAATGTCTAGGAAAACAAATTGAAGCACAACAATGTATATCGCAAAGCTAGGCCGAGCTTCACCCGCGCAAGCGGCCTGATGGAATTGATCTCGTCAAAGGAAAAAAAAAACAATGATAATGATCTTTGGTAGACTAGGAGGGAGATTGGGGTATCTGATCTAGCGTGGTAGGTATATATGAGTACTACACGAAGAAGAGCCCTTGGTGGTGTGAGATGGTCGACCGGCTTCGATTGGCGCCAGCGGGACCGTATCATCAATCGATATTGCCCAATGTGGAACAAACAAAAACTGACGACCGCCCAATCCTAGCACTCTCGGCGCCGCTGCAACGTCACACATCCGCTGGCCGGACAACGGGAGCTTGGGCCACAACCTCGAGGCACACCTGGGCCTTATCTATCCACTTATCCCCTCTCTCTTTCCGCTTTATTTTCAGCGCTATTGCTGCAGCTAAGTCCCTGTAAACCAGTGATTGGGCAATTGGTGTCTCTGATGGCGCCTGTTGAGCTCCGCTATCGACAGTAATCAATCGCATTGTGAGCTTACTGACGTGCTAGTTTGTAGTGTCTGCAGCATTGTTGAACCCAATCCCAAAGGGTAGGTATTATATCGATCACATTGGTCACTGCTTAACGACCTCACCCAATACGAAGATGAGCCCAAATATTACTGGCCTAAAGTTTCTATCATCTTTTCCGACTTTGGAGTGCAAACTGCTCGGTCTCTTGGGCGCTATAAAAAACATAAAAAGACGATCATGTATGTTGTTTATATGAAACCATAGCTAAACACAGAGATCGGCTTGTAATCGCTGCTAAGCAGCAGGTATGTCTCTTCGTAATGATTGTAAAGGCATAGAAGCTACGCATCGACGTGCAAGTGGCGGTCTTGATCTTCTATGGTCAATCTGATAATTATTAGCTCCAGTGAGACGAACTTGACAATCATATTAGCCCATAAAGATAACTTATGAGTGAGTTCCAGCGCGGAATGGGGGTTCAAAGTCAACATAAGGTTAATTATCAATAAGTCACAAGGTTACATGCCCTGGACGCCTTAGCAATTCAATAACTTAGATATAATCATCTCTGTCAAAGCTAGACACGCTACTTAGATCATGGAATATTTCTACCTATAGACATGTTCTCAAACTAATATGAAGCTTAATTAGAAGCAAACTTTCATGAACATAAAATAGCTATCTCTGCTCGGCTCGAGCCTCTTATCGGTACTATTAATTTAGTCAGACGTTCCATTTCATATCGGGACACATAGACTGGCTTTACCTTGTTTTGGGTTTAAAAGATGACCACATACTCTATTGACATTGTAACGTTCAAGTCTTGAAACTGCGCCTCCGATCTCTTGAAATAAGCACATCTCCTTTCTCTCCATAGTTTGATTAATACCTATCTTTTGGTCATATGCTTGTATTCCGGAGGCTCCAAATCAATGGGAGATTGAAAGCGGAATATTCCTAATTATCAACCTGATCTTGGTAACTCAACTTCAATGCCATGCCCTAAAATGCGTACAGGTATCTCTGTTTGGAGACTCCAGAGATGCCCGATCAACATTGCGAATGCTCCTGTTGAAATCTATATAATGAAAACCCCGATTAGTCTTCATATACATACAGCGAGAGTTGGTTACTGGGTGATTTGGGAATTGGCTGTTGGAACTAGATACTCGAAGGTGCATATCGAGTGCGCTGCCTAGCTTCGGTCGATCTTACGAGCTACTGGTGTACAATCTACCTGAATCACCTTACATATACGTTTATGATGCATGCGGGCAGAAACTACTGTGTTATGGCTCCAGCTGGCATGCAAGCTGACTATATTGAAGTTTTCTGGAGTCTCTCATTCAGGTTGAGCAATACATGCACAACTATCAGATTACCAATTTGCATGTTGCCAATAGTAAACGTAAGTTTAGTGGCGTTACGATTTATTGAATGAGTTGTCCATTCATCATAAGAGTATGGTCGTACTAAGAGGCAAAGCCAACATAGAGAATGTGAGAAGGGATTTGAAAGGCTCGCAGTGTCATAATGTCTAATAGGTGAATGTCAAACCAAAGTCCAGCAATTGACCATCTACATTAATATGGACAGAAAAGAGTGTTAGATTGGCACTTAGTGAAAAGTATACGATTAGAAAGTGCCGAGCTGATTGGAATGAATCATATATCTAATCGTCTTTACGTATAAAAACTGCTCGCAAAGACTTTGTCTTTATCACAATTAATATGCAATACTGGTTGCTGCTAGAAATTGATACTGAGTAGTAATTCACATAGGTAAGATTCGGTAACAGTCAACGTTCGCAGCATTGCTGTGTAGCCCATTTCAGGACACATCCGCTGCTCCACGAAGGGTTTATAAATGTCAAGGGTGTTTGCGATCAATCATCTCTATTGCAACTGTGAGTCGAGTGCTTCTTAAATCTCTAGACTAGATAGGCGAGACCTGTACCACAAGATCTCCAATCAGGGCGCTTGAGAGGGACATTTCCTTGAAAACGCCGGCTTTACCTATATTATATACATGCTCTATATCCCTCATACCCTGGAAATTTTAATTATACACTTTCAATAGAGCCATAAACTCGTCTCTTCTCCTCATCTCTCTTTAACACGTTCTTTCTCTTTTGGCTTATTTCAACATGTTGTCGAAAGCAGGGATGAGGGTCTGAGCGAGCCAGAATGAGAAGACGAGCTTGGGCCCTGTCATGAGCAGCTACAAAAATTATTGTTAGTAAGCGTTATGGGGGGACACTTGGGACGGTCAATGTACCTTAGGGACTAATCCCTTGAAGAAACTGGAGAAACCCTCGTTCTTTGCCATGTTGGACAAGATCCGGAATCCACTCTCGGGGTTCTCGAAATTCCGGTTCTGGATACGAGTCTTGATAACATCCAATGGAGCCGAAACGACAAGGGATGCGGAGGCACCGGCGATAGAGGCAATGAAGTTCTGGAACCAAGTAGCCTTGTTGTAGTCACTAAGACCGAAAAAGTATTCCTTGGTAAATGCTGAACCACCGAAAAGCTATATCATGTTAGGCATAAGTTCATTCACTAAATGACGAAGACACATACTGCGAAAGAGCCAGGTGCGTTTCGTGCAGCTGTCCATCCCCACCCTCTGTATAGACCAAAGCCCTCGTCGGAGATAATCTTGACGATTCCACGACCGCGGAACGCATCGGGGTTTGTCTGGCGCTTAATTTTGAGGACATCCAGCGGTAGCAGGACAATTTCACCAATACCGATCAGACTGCCGAACGTCAGCGATGGGCACCAACATCAGTATAACAAAGTATACGAACCTCCCAGCCGTTGAGTGCAGAATAGCCTTGCCAGTCTTCTGTCCAAAGGCACTCTCAAAGTCTTTTCCAAAGTGAGTAGCTAGGTAATCGCGCGCAATCGGCTGACCGCCGTACTTGTAGACTCTTTGCGAGACCTAGTGCAGTCGTTAGAAGTGCGCGACATCTCCCGTGCATAGAGAGAATACGGGAAACCTACCTTATATCCGGCAGCATATCCGAGACCAGGGAACAGAGAGAAGAACTTCCTGGCGAAAGGAGCGGTGGCCATATCTTTGAAAATGACCGAGTTCAACTCAGTAGCGCTTGCGATCTTGAACAGAATTTAGCAACAGTCCTCCTGTTTCGATATTCTCGAAGCTTTATTGATGGCCATACCCTTGTTTGATTGCTCATCAGACGCTTCGCAATTGTGTCGACCTTGGACCACGTTAGTCAACGGTTGACCCTCGAGACTCGACGATACGCACGGGGTGGAAAACGGCCAATTCGGCAATACCGGCCGAAGCTATGATGAGGTTAGAAGGTGAGCAAAAAGGTTTACGCCGTACAAGACATACCGGATCCCGCGAACCGAGCCACGTTCGACTCCTTCTCCTTGCCAGTTACCATGGGCGCCATTGTGGTTGGTTTGTACGGTGATAGCAATTCTTCGTGCGACCGCTACCTATTGGATTAAAAGTCCAAAGATGTACCTATCCAGAACAACTGGCAACAGATATACACAAGCTTAGCCAGCGAGTGCTTGGGAGGAATCGAACGAGGGCGGATTCGTGGCCGAGATGGATGACTGCGAAGCAAAAATTCAATGCGCCTTGGGGGGGCATTCTATCGATAATTTTACCCAAAGCTGCGAATGCCCACCAGCGAAATCGCAGCTGGTTGTATCCGGCTAGAACGAATTAGGCTAGGAGGTAGATGAATAGCTCTGCTACTGCCCTGGCCAACAGCCTGATCCTTTTCTCATTGCCCTAACCTGACATGGATACCTAACGCACCTAACCCACCTAACCCACGCTTGTACCTGCTGCACTATCCGCCCATCAGCATGCCATACTGTGTACATGCAGGTATGTATGGATGAATGTGTGAGCATGGTGTATGAAAGGTGAAGAGCCAAGTGGCTTCCTGGTGAATACACATGATCAAGTTATTATACAAAAATAGAAGCGAGGCATCTGCACGTTAAATGTTTATCGAATTCTTGGAATAATTTTAAATTGTGCTCGCCGCTATGGCGAGTCGAGCTCTTTAATGTCCAAATAGGCTATAGGTATGTATGATACAAGCTGCCGATTTTCAACCAGCCGAGAAACCGCTATCAAACGCAGGTGTCGATCGAGACAATAGATCGTAAGAAATACGCAGGGGAAAGCATTAGCCATATGATACAAGCTGATTGAATAGTGCTCAATCAGCCATCCGCCCAACGCCGCCATGCAATGCAATGCAAGTTCGTTTCTAGTTTGCTGACCATGCTAGCTTGATACCAAGCTCAGAAGTCTTGAAAGACAGAGACAAGATCGTCGAGCCTCGATACTTGGCTGAGAAGCTTTGTCTCGATATCAAGATACTCCAGATATTCGGCGTAAACGTCGCTCCTCATCCTTTCTTCCTCTTTGCCTTGGACATCCTTTCGATCAGCAAGTGATAACGCATTCTTCTTCTTGTACCTCTCTACCTCGAGCCGCTCCAGACAGCGCACCATCGATTTGTATGCGTTGTCCAAAACTCGCTTTAGCGTTCTAGCTTCATCAAAGAACCAGAAGAACATGGTGCGGTTGGCGGCGCGATTATTGTCGCGAGGGACTTCTTGAACCTCTAGAAAACCTGCCATTTCCATTTCGGCCATTTTGACATGTACGTCAGGCTTTCTCATGAGTGCCATAGCCGGTAGGGTTTTGTCATCGAGCTTGCCTTTCTCTCGAAGTATGCGAGTGAGCCTGAGGCCCTGACGTCCAAAACTATCTTCTATCATCGTATCCAACTCTACGTACCGCAGTTGCTGAACAAGGGGACCAAAATCAACCGTCCACTCGCTTTGTCCACAGTGACGTACGAACTGTTGCTTGGCTTCGGCGAGTATGAGTAGATGCTGGCGCATTTGGTGGATTTGCTCAGTGCGGGATGACCGGTCTTCTCCGGAATGATCTCCGGCAGGCTTGGTTCCATTCACGACATTCCAATTGCCATTCCCATTAACACGGGCTCCCTTAGGCCGTTCTCCGGTACGGTCATAATCTTCATCATCAGAGCCCATGACTTCATCCGTGTCGTCGAGAGTTCCTTTAAGATGTGAACCTTGAACCTGAGGCGGGTACTTTCGAATCTTCTCCGCGAACCGTATATCAATGTCCTCTTCTGACGCTGTCCCAATGCCGACTGATACGTCAACGTCAGGCGATAAATGGTCGAAAATTTCTTCGGTCGTAACGCGTACGCCCGTGAAATAGGTCTCTTCCTCTTCTTCTGTCATAATCGTGTGCTGATCGTGCTGGCATCTGTAGACCTTTTTGCACAAAGAAGCTAGTAATGCTGCATACACCTGCGCAGTAGTCTCACCAACAAAATCTTCAGCGTGTTCAGTGAGCTTCTGATTTCGAAGTTCTACCAAGCATTTATCGACATGGAGCCGAACGACTGTATTGGGCTGTAAAGTGTCAGCAAAGCTATAGGAAAGTTAAGCGCAACACTCACCTCGTCGCGTAGTATAGAGCCTCCACTATCTCCAGCGAATCCATTAGACATCCCTCCGTTCGCAAGTTTTCGACGTTTAATATTACTCGGCTCGTACAAGGCGCTCTCCTGTAACTTTTTCTTCGTCATTGTACGTTCGGCCCCGATCGCCTTGATTTGCGATCTTATCATGGCATCAAATTCAGCTGTCACTTTTGCTCCCCTGATACCGTTTGGAAACTCTTTCATGCATTCTTGCTCGACGCTGGCCTTCAGGTCCTGAGGAGATTGAAACATCGTGTTCGATACTGACTCGACGACTCCGGCAGCAATCAGTTGTGCCAGAGTATCATAGATCTCATCAACCTGGATGGGCGCTTTGTCGTCCTCCATACCATGCGTTACTCCATTGCCATTGACGTGGCGCGAGTCGTCGTCGAACGGATCGTCAGGGTCCTCAGCCTCGAGTCCATCATCCTCGTCGGGGTCAATATCGTGATGGTGATTTTGTACCCCATTGGCTATTCCATGTTTGCGACCATGTTTTAATCGATAATACCGAACGAGTTCGGCAACTTCAACATGACCCAACATTAAAAGGTCGTTGGCCAGATTTCTCGCCATTACTCCATAATTCCGCTCAATTACATCGAGAATCTTTCCGACGCGAACGAGGTGATAGGAGGCTCGGGGGTCTGCCTCGTACGTCGTAACACCGGCTTCATGGTCGGTCTGGTAGAAAACGAGGTTGTGCTGTATAACGAGAGAAAGGCCATGGCGAATTTGCTTTGGGTTGAGCGAGGTATGAAGCGCAAGATCTCTCACGTTTGATCTTCCCCTTGCGAAAAGAGTAGCGATTATGCGCTGTACGATTTCAGAATGTAAGCGGATGACTGATTGTAGTGCTTCGGGCCAGAGTGCAGGGGAGGGCGTACCGAGGGGAGTTGGCCATACAGCTCGCCAACAAGCAGGGTGCAGAGGTCTGCAGCGTTCCTTGTCTGCAGGACCACAAAACAGCAAGATCAGTATACTCTGCACGGATCGCGTCGCATAGCCGGAGCCTGGACGGGTGACTTACCACCAACATGACGGCTGCGCAGTTTGTTGGTTGTGCAACGAAGGACTTGGGGGTGAATGCGCGCGCGCGCGATTGAGGGGAAGGCTTCTAGAGATGCTCTCACTACCTCTAGAGCAGCCACGATTACTACCGTGACTTCATTGATAGTCTGGGTGTCTGGGGATTGTCGAATTGGTCACGACGGGTGCCAGGCTAAGAGTTTTTTAGAAGAAGAGAAGTTGTAACGGATATCAAATAGATCTCTAAGTTAGCAAGTCGGGACTTTTTTTTTTTGGAGGGCGGGGAACTTTTGGTTAGCTATAAGGTCCGTCCCCCACCAAGCTATGGTGGTAGATCCTAAATTAGGTAGGTGTCTCTTTAAAACGGCGGCCAGAAGCGGCCCTAGCAGCATACCTTGTAGCAGCCTAGCAGGTACGTAAATTATTCCGAGGCTTTGCATCTAGGTTAGGTACATACTCAAGAAAGCAACCTACTGTGCATCAGTGCCTACATGATATTCAATCAGTATTACCAGTTTCCATGCCTTTGGTAGGTAATTTTCTTGATGGCTGTGCGATCGAATTTTTATTCTATTTACTACATTGCTATGTACTCAGTATATTCTCAAACAATTCAAGTGTCCAAGTCGGTATAGTAGATCCTACTCAGACTAGCGCAAATACGATTCGTTCCTTCACTGCTGCCGCCCTTTACGATTGTATAATTCCCAAGCCAGTTTATTTCGAAGCAGGGATGTCAGCGCCGAGTGAGTCATGGTAGAACGGAAGGACAACAAGCACCCTGATAATACCGAGCTCTCGAAGGTATTTTGCAGGCATATTTGATTGGAATTCTCATTGAACTTGCCAATCCACAACTTGACTGATTTTTTCCTTTGGTACTTGTAAACTATACGACGAGATAACGCATTTTGGCGCCAAGGAAGCATTTATATACCTACTGCCAAGGATTATGAGTTCCCCTACATAATAATAACACTCGTTAATACTACATAGCTTCATGTTGCGTAAATATTCCGATTGACTCAGTTCTTTTTGTGAGCGAAGATGCTCTTAGTAATTCAGAAAACTGTTTCAAGGGTGAACCAAATTATTCATATGATGAGAGGTTATCAATTTAGCCTCAAAGTCACACCTATAATAAACTAATTTATCTGAATAGAATCAATAGAATAAATTACATAGTATAGACATTTAGAGCCAATAATCTATTCTCCACGGGCAGTATGGCATAGAACTCTAATAACAATACCTACCTGTTCAGATTCTGCACCATTGCTATCTTGAATAGCTTAGGCCGTTCGTCCTTGGTCTTGTAGAATATGTGGTTTCATTAGAGCCGTTTGATATGATGAGGCCTTTATGAACTCAACTTATTTTATTTGAGTAGATGGATGTATTCACACCTTCCAGGCCGCGTTGTGAAATCCTACCAGAGGTATGCCCAGCACATACAGTACTACCTGGACTAGGTTCCCGGGTAGATGGGCTGTTTGAGATCAGCTTTATGCAATGCGAGGTCTCTCATTGGCTCAAAAAGCTGGTCTTGGGAGCAAAGACAGGTCGCGCCCCACCCACGGCCGGAGCCAAGGTTGGGACCTGTTACCGAAAATCTACCGGAATTGAGCATCTTTTTGCTCCTCTAAGCTTCACTCTGACCCCCGACCGAAGACTGCGCTGTCGTCAGACTCCCATTGCCAACCATTCCCCGGCAAACCACCCTCACCATGCTCTCTAGAACGGCTCTGTCTCGGGGCGCCCAGCTTGCGGCCCGCAGGCAAGGCGGCTCGCAGCTCCGAGGCTATGCTGCCGCTGCAGGCGCCTCGATCCCGACCTCGTTCGCCTACGAGACGGCCGACGTTGCTGGCGTCAAGGTCGCCACCCGAGACTCCCGCGGCCCTACCACGAAGCTCGCCGTTGTCGCCAAGGCCGGAACACGATACGAGCCTGCGCCCGGTCTCACCGTTGGGCTGGAGGAATTCGCTTTCAAGGTGAGCAGTCCGCAGTCCTGGCGGCTGCTGGCGTCGGACGTGAGCTAATTAGACGCACTCGTCATAGAACACGGAATCCCGAACCGCCCTGCGCATTGTCCGAGAAGCCGAGCTCCTAGGAGGCCAATTGGCTGCATACCACACCCGAGAGGCCCTGGTTGTCGAGGCCAGCTTCCTGCGCGAGGATATCCCCTACTTCACCGAGCTGCTCGCCGAAGTCATCTCCCAAACAAAGTACACTAGTGGGTTTCCCTTCAGCCGTTGGACCGTGACCTCCTCACTCATTCCCCCCGCCTTTTAGCCTTCGAGTTCCACGAGGATGTTGAGAGAGTTTTACACCTGAAACAGGAAAAACTTGCCGGCGACGTGTCGGCTCTGGCTTTGGATGCCGCCCACTCGGTTGCCTTCCACAACGGCCTCGGTGCCTCCCTGTACCCTCTACCATCTACTCCCCTCAAGGGCTACCTTAACGAACACAAGATTGCCGATTATGCCGGAGCTGTCTACAACAAGTCGAACATTGCCCTCATCGGCGATGGTGCTACACCCCAGGCTCTGCACAAGTGGACCGAGCAATTCTTCAAGAGCACTCCTTCATCCTCGACGAGCAGCAGTATTACTCTCAGCAGCAAGGCTTCAACCTACTATGGTGGCGAGCATCGTACTTCCCACACCGGAGGAAACGCCCTGGTTCTCGCCTTCCCCGGATCTAGCTTCGGCACCTTCAAGCCCGAGGTCGCCGTTCTCTCCGCGCTGTTTGGAGGAGTGCCCAACGTCAAGTGGTCTCCTGGATTCACCGTCCTGTCAAAGGTTACTTCGAGCGCCCCTGGCGCGACCGCTTCTGCTTCAAACCTTACCTACTCCGACGCTGGTCTCCTCGCTATTCAGATTAAGGGTACTGCCTCTTCCGTCCGTAAGACGGCAGAGGAAGCTGTTAAGGCCCTGAAGAGCATTGCCGATGGCTCGGTCGCCAAGGAGGATTTAACCAAGGCGATAGCAAAGGCCAAATTTGACGCATTAGATGCTAGCCAGTCTGGTGTCTCAACCCTTATCTCTGCCGGCTCGGGTATCGTACAGACTGGCAAGCCGTTCCAGCTCGCTGAGACAGTTGGGGCTATCAACGGTGTCACAGCTGATAAACTTAAGACTGTAAGCCATTTCCCTACCTTTTCTAATGTTAACTCTTCACTGACTACTGTACTACAGGCTGCCAAGGCTCTCCTGGACGGCAAAGCTACAGTGTCTGCGGTTGGTGATCTGCATGTATTACCTTACGCTGAGGAGCTTGGCCTGAAGGTGTAGATGAGTTGGAAGGGAATAAAAGTGTACCAACAGATAAGTAGAGTTGAGTCTATCTTGTGCATATAGTCAACGCCCTTTATTAGAATTCCTTTTCTTGTTTCCCGTCATCCAATCAAGTACCTAGGGTGAAACAATAGACATAAACACCGTCGGTGGTATTACATGCATCTAACGGATAATATTCTACTCGGGGTACTTATGGCATAATGTGTTGCCGCTTGGTTTGCCTAGCGGCCGCCGTCTGACTCTTAACAGAATCTCATTCATTATTAGTCTGGTATGAAAAAGTATGAAAGACATCAGCCGAGCAAATATTTGAACGACAATTTGAATAGGCATAAGTAACTCTAAATATCCCGGAACAGCTACCAATAAATACTAAGCTCCAAAGAATATCGTCCGCTACCTAACAATTCATCATTGAGCGATATCCGTACTCTTGGCCACCTCTTCCCAGTCGTCGCATGTCTTGATCATATTCTCACACTTCGCCCTTATCCTACTCCACCCGTCACTCCCCAGAGGCACGCGGAGCGGTATGCTCTTACCAGCGGCCACGCCTGTCCCTTTCACTAAATCAATCATGATAGTCACCGCCTTTTCAGAGTCGCCCGGCTCGTTGCCTACCGTGGCTGCTAGCGTTTCGCTCACGGCATCGTTGAAGCCTGCGTAATCGGCTACTCTCGCAGGCACGTGGTTTACCTTGCTGAAGGCTGAGGTGCGGAAATAGCCTGGTTCGATGATGAGGATCTTGATCCCAGGGGCTAGTGCGGCTAGTTCTTGGGAGAGACATTCGACGGCACCTGGTCGACAAGGCTCAGTTATCATTATCCTATATAGGTGCTTGTAAAGATATGTGTGTACGATATTGAATATTTGGAGAAGTCAAATCTGTAAATTACCTTCAAGAGCGAACTTGCTTGCGCAGTATCCCGACGCACTGGGGTCTGCATGCCAACCTGCTTGGGAACTCATATACAGGAGTGTTCCTTTACCCTTGGCCCGGAGTTTGGGGAGTAGGGAACGGGTGATGTTTATGGGACCGTGGAAGTTGGTCTTCATAACATCCTCGAGCTCCTGAGCCCTAAATCATTTTCTTTCTCATTAGCGTTCTGACACCAATTCTACAACGCATGTCTTATAGACGAAGTGGCTGTCTCGTAATTACTTCACAACATATAGTGAACTGAAGTCCACTTACGTTATCTCCTCAAGCGCACCGCTGAGGATATACCCGGCATTGTTAACCACGACATCGATGCCGTCCGGGTATAAATCCCAAGCCTCGGCCATCTTGGCTTCGATCTCGGAAGCCGGGGCTGAAACATCGAGATCCAGTATCGCGGCACCCGTATCCTTAAGGTGCGCGAGTTTAGTTTCAGCGTTGCGGCCCGTCGCGATCACGTTGTCGCCTGATGCGCGGAGCTGGCGCACGAAGAGCTCGCCGAAGCCGCTGGAACAGCCAGTTATGAGCCAAGTCTGCGGCATAGTTTCTGAGATTTTTATTTACAACTGGAGAAGTGATAGATGATTTGGCAGAAGTCTTTGAGTTCTCATTCAGTAAACTGATTAAATATATATGGTTGTTGGGTGTGGTGCACGAACAAAATTGGATACTGGTAGATTTCCATTGGTACCATGACGAAGTCGGACGGGATCTGACATGCAACCCGTGAAGGATCCAACACTAGCCAATAACTCTTATATAATTCCCACGTATCCGACCAAGATCCTCCTATTATTCAAATTTAGAGTATCTCGTATCCCTTTGTTCTCATTATGTTGTGGATTATCGCATGACTTGTAGCATGAGTGGTAATTAGGCTTATAATCTACAACAATAGAGTCCGAGGTGAACCGGCGCTAAGATTTGTAAGCGTAAACCATCTTTGACATTGTCGGAGTTGTCACCCGATTTAATACACCGTATAAGCTGTGTCGACCGGCCCTGTCCTGCGATACGCCGTATTACCGCTTAGTAGCAGTAAGGAGAAGATAACAGTAACCCATAAACACCACGGTTTCAAGCTCAGCTCACCAGAGAACTGACTTTTTTCTAACAAGACCACGGCACTCTCGTATAACGAAATCTCCAGTGGCGCTACAGTGTAGTAATCCCAGAATGCCGAACAGACCAGAGACCAGAAAGGAGCCATGACAACCACGCTCTGTCTCGTCAGACCCTCTCCATATGCCAACGGAGCCATCTTCCGGTTACGCGCTTTGACTCCTTTTCTGTCTAAAAGATCCTGAACTTAGATGGTAATTGAGATGACAGTTGCAGTCAATAACAGCCAGCTCCTTGACATATTCCCATCGTCAGAATACTCCGTTAAGACGCACCCAGCCCCCCAGCCAAAGCAGGCTAACCCGGCGGCATTGAGCAGGTTTCGCATTAATGGCCCTGAACTGCTCCCGTCGATATCATTGTATAGCCAGATCATGGTAATCAGCGTGGTGCTTGGGAGAAAGTTTCCCAAGAAGATACCGAGGGCCAAGGCTGCTACAACCGTGACTCAAAGGGCGTCGTCTCTGGCTTCAGCCACGGCTTGTTTATCGCGTCTTCGATGACTGAGCCATCTTGAATTTGGTTAGCAATGCCTTCCACGAGCAAATGCAGCCATATCCAGGTCAGCATGCAAGGTACTCGGAGTGGCGTCTTGTATGTGCAGCTGATTCGCCCCTGGTGTTGAAAAGGCAAGCGACAGTACAAATACAATTTGAGGAAATACAACGGACTTGAAGTCGCTTGTGGTCAATAAGAAAAGGCTAAAAAGATGATACTGGAGCGACCAGGAATACTTTGAGCATCTTCCGGTTAGAAGAGAGCACTAAGTAGTGATATGAGAGGAGAGAGGCGAGAAATCAGACTTCTAGTGTTCTAGGCATCCGACAATGAGTATTGGAACTAATATCAGAACTGCCTCGCATTGGTGGCATATCGTGAACAGTTGATCTCGTATGTATTATGAATAGTGGAAAAATCAAATGTCTGTCAAAAGACATCGATGGAAGCGTAGGTTGTAACCTCTGAGAGGAGCACTATAAAATACGGCGGCGAGGAGGCAATAAATATAAGTCTCTGAACTTTTAAGGGCACCATCATGGCTTAACTCCCTCTACCCAGCTCCGGATGATAATGGGCACCGTCGCCGCGCGGCGCAAAACGTAGGCATCCTTTGAGGATTACACTTTGCCCGAGATTAAGGCTTCACACTCCTTTCCATGTCATTACATGATCCTTCCAACTGTCAGCGATTCATTGTGCGTAATACGTCAGGGGGTAGCCAGCGGGAAAGTATGCAGCTGCTTCAAGGTAGGTGGATCTGAGGGGTATCATCAGTTGACAGAGGTGAGATACCAGCTAGTGCCTCCTGAGCTCTCAAAGCTGCGACATGGCAGTGTAGATAAGATCATATAAGGTAGTCCGTGGCGAAACTATCATTGTTCATAGGTGAATACTCGAATCGAATTGGTAAGAAAAAACGGTACCAGTTTATGCGACCTAGGATATAGATTAGATGAAAGAAGGTGATGACTCGATAACTATCATACTATCGCATACTGAGATAGGTAACTGCTTAACAATTGTCCGCATCGAAACTACTTCTTCGCGTGGCGGTCTTGCGGATACTGCCGTGATCAACACCTCTCCACTCAAGGAGCCTCAGTTCAGACATGGTATATCCATGTAGCATCGGTTGCTACTGCAGAGGCTGTACGCCATTCACGAGCATGCTGTCCCTTTACGTCTTACGTGAGGTGTTAAACCGCTACTGCTCCCCTAAGTGTCGTGATATAGGTTGGTATCTCATTAGTTAGTCACGAACTCCAACCCTTTTCTGGCCCTTACACATATCGGTATACCACATGCGGAGGCGCAAGCGGCTATTTCCATCTCAGCTCAAAAGGATATACTAGAAGGACGATGTGTTTTGTTCATATTCGACTTGCATTGTATTTCTCTCGACAAGCTCATTACGGGTTTATCTTTACCTATTCAGCTTAGTCACACGTTTGCATACAAGTTGGCGCGACGAAATACGCCTTCCGGAAGGCATCTAAGCTTATCCTATGTTGGTAGCTCGCACAGAAGGGTTTGCCTTGAATGCTAACTTCAAGTTCACTACTGCTGTACCTCTTGCAACGTCACACGCCGTCAGCGGGCAGAGGGGCGATATCCGCGGTTCTTCCCAGACGATCGACAAACCAAAATGTGCCCTCTGGGATTACAGCTACGTGTAGGTTGATGAAGGACGAGTTTCTAATCTGTTATGATTCTACAAGTCATACGCACATATACAAGGGAATATGACGAGGTGGTAAATAGGCACGCCTTAGTTGTCCCGGGATTGATGTTCAAGGTTTAATCGTTGTTTTTGCTTAGGCTGGACTCAGTTAATCCTCCTTACATAAGGATTTATGCGTGCATAATCATGCATTATGCAGAGAAAACCAAAACGGATACTAAATAAAAACGCCGGCGGTATCCGATGCTTCGCCTTACTTCAGTTCGGGTACACTTCGTGGGCTTCTTGAGACAAGTCATCGGCACAACCTACTCTTATTGTACCTAGCTACTCAAGACGATAGGCCGGAGTTTCCATACAATTAATAATGAACTATAGTGTCTTGAGACAACCTAACTCCAATCGCCGATGACAATGGCGCGACTTCTTCATATTGGCCAGATCCTCAAAGGACGTAATTCAACCTACACTCTTGTCAAGGAGCTTCACAGGGCTATAGACGAAGCCGTAGTGTATCTAGCCAGGTAAGATCTTCTATACTATTCCGTCATCTATACTGTGCCCAAGAGCTCTTTCGACCTATTTCTTGTATGCGATTTAGGAACCAGAATAACGATCTATGTATTGTCAAGAGTATTCGCGGCCACTGGCGCCTGCAGAATGAGGCCGATATTCTCAAGCGATACCAGTCCAAATCATCGTTCATTCGCCCCCTTATCGACGAGATTCAGCAACCGGCCGATCCACCCTCTATTGTTCTGAGGCATCTGGACAGTGAGCTCCTAACGGAATCGAAAAAAAAACGGCTGACGCGGCCCGAGATCAAACAAGTAGCCAAGTGTATCCTCGAAGCCCTCCAGATTCTCCACAAGGATGGTCTGGTCCACACAGGTACATTATCAGTATCCTTTATCTTCTCTCAATTATTACTTATTCTCTATAGATATAAAGCTGGATAATATTTTTATTAATTATGGTCAAGGAGACCAACGCTTCTCAGAGATCCAGCTTGGTGACTTTGGGGGCGTTGTATCCCAAGACTCAAGCTTCGCGAAGGAGGGTCACATCATTGGTGCTGCATTTACGCGTAGCCCAGAAGCCATGTTTCAACTTTCCTGGGGAACACCAACAGATGTGTGGTCATTTGGAAATGCAGTATGTATCTCAAGTGGCTCTCTAGGCTTTTCTTTTATTCAGCTGATATATTCTTAGGTCCTGAGCCTTGTACACGGTAATGGTTACCACCACTTCGATCCCGGTTGGGAAGGGTTGAAACCAGAAGATCAAGAATACGAGCTCACTGTTCTAAAACGAATGTATAACTCATTCGGGCCATTCCCACCTTCAATCGCCGATATTATTGACCCGGATACGTTCGAGGTGATTCACTTCTTAAATTCGCAGGGACCGCCGCAAAGACCACTTCAACGGTGGTCGACAAAGGAGCTTCCACTAGCTGATAAAGAATTCATTAGTCGGATCCTGAAATTGGACCCCCGGGACAGACCTACAGTAGAGGATATTCTTCAGGATGAATGGTTTACAGAGGAATCAGACGACACTCGGGAACCTATCCCGGTAGAGCCAAAAAAAAAATAGAAGCTGGTAGCTAGCGCCCTGGATTTGGGCCGCGACTCACAAGGTGCGGGCCCATAGGCGCTTAAGCTTTTGTAAGAACCCGGGAAGTATCGAGCTGTAAGAGTTCACAAGATCGTCTTCAAGAAGATTGTAGACTTCTCATCTATCTCAAAAAGTAGATAAAACCTTAGGTTAATCACTAAGGTAATGACTGACTTGAATATAAGAGATATGTTTGCCTTATATGTTCATATATTCCCTCCCTGGTACTCACAGTCACAAGTCGGGACAACAGGCACAACTCTTTGGGGCCAGCACCAGGTACGGAGTAGAGGTGAGGCATATACACGGGCTTGGCGGCTTGGCGTTATGCGTAAGTCACGTGATACAAGAGTGGACGGAGACTCAGAATCGCAGGCCCGCTTGCCAGGTGGCGGTCCCGGCGTGCTCGGCGGAACTCGGACCCTTGCCAGTGATCAATTCGTGCAGCCGGTACAAGCTCCCGCCTCAATTTTATTACAATTGAGCAACGCAACAATCCGTCCAAACTATCACCTCAACACATAAGTCCCAAGCCACCGTCAAAATGGTTTTCGCGTGGAAAGCCGCTGGCCTCACGTGAGTTCAACCGCCCTAGGCCATGTCGGTTTTGCGTCCCGATGCGCTGCAGTTGCGAAGCACGATCACCTGTGCGGCCTTTTGCTGACCTAGTCCACCCGACCGAAATAGCTACAACCGCTACCTCGCCGTCGCCTCCCGTGTCGTGCGCCGAAGCCTAAAGGACGACAAGCGCGTAGCCGCCGAGCGCCGAGGCGAATCTGATCTGCGATTTGCCAAGTGGGATGTGAGTTGACGATGTCTGGCGGGGAAAAGGGGAGGAGACCGGATCAAAAGTAGGACGTCAGTACTGACCTGCAAACAACAGAACGGCAAGATGGGCGAGACCAAGGACTTAGCCAGCGCCAACGCTGCCTCTGCCGTTGAATCCGCCGGAAGCTCATAGACTGCATATCCAGCCAACTTGACCTGATAGACAATACGATGGAGGCACTCGTGACTAGATCTCCGCGTCGGCGATGATAGAATGGGGGGGGTTCATGATTGGGATTAGGAAGGGCTATTCGAACAGCCCTTATGTAAAGCTGTACAAAACAAACCGCACAAGAGGCATTTTCTATATCAGCTATTGACATGTTGCACTCTGGTCCTTCCAAGTACTCCTTGTTACACTATACTGGGAGGATATCGACTATCATGTGTCATTAAGTTCAGTCACGGCAATTCAAAAATTTCATTTTCAGCCGAGGTTTCTGTGATTTTAAGACGTCGATGGTTAAAAACGGGTTGCTGTCCTCTTAGTTTTGTTGCACTGGGGTAAACTGATAGGTTGGCCTGGCCTACTCAGACCTTGGGCAGGTAATACAACAGCGAGCGGGTGATGCAGGCAGTTTCGTTCACTGCCTGAGGCTAGGTGATGAACCGGCTAGAAATAGCGCTGGGGCTGCTGCTGTCACCCGCCGCAAGCCAATGAATCATTCCACTTTATGTACGTCCGTTACATGTTGCTAAATGTTCCATTAGGCATATACTTAGTGAAATCTAGGTGGGTAGGTATTCATCAGGCTTGCTGCCATTTCTCCCGATTCTACTACCGTGGAGAGAGGGCAGAGTCGGTGGGCTGATTTTTCCGTTGGAAGTGTTAGGTCGCAGCCAGCTTCTTACCTAGAGTCTACTGATAGAAATTTAGCATTCATGCTTGGGTATGCCTGGGGTCGTACCTCTATAGGTCAATTTAATTCCACTTAGGCAGGTACTGTTCACAGCACCTCCCTGGGCAGAGCTCCAGAGGCTCAACATCCCGTCACTTTCAGTCAGCCCTTTCCACCTGTGTGGATCGCCGTTTCCCACCCTCAGCTATCAGGCCAACAAAGAGGCTCTGCTCAGAAGCCGGCTTGTTATCGCGCTTGTTTGCACTTTCCGGCAACTAAATCACAGGTATCTACCGATCCATAAGCTCAAGACCGTAACTCCGTTCCACCGTTTATAATCGAAACAATGCATCCTTTCGACCCCCCCATGCCGCCTCCTCCGAATATCGCACATCCAGGCATCATGGCTATTGACATAACCAATAAGTTTGCTTCTGCTGTCAGCAGTAAGTTGTGCAATAGACTTTTGCCTTCACTATGGCCTTTTTTTTATTGCTACGACTGAATATATCATTCTAACCTACCATCTTCTTAGTTTTGTCGCCCGGCGAGGTAATCAAGGATGACCAATTCACACTTTATGAGTCGGTCTCGGCTCTCGAGGTGCGTGTCAACTGTAGCCCGGTGCATCAGTTTTAAGTGCTGTGACATGCTAACAAGAGAATAATAGATTATGGATCGTAAAATGGATAGTGGGGTCATGATTGAAGACGAGTCACTTGATTATGAGGATTACGACGTGACTCGGAATGTGCTTCCACATGAGATTCTCGGCATCATCGACCAACTCCTTTGCCTTGAAGTATGTAATCCGATCCTAAAAACAATGACATACAGCCTATTCTAACTCCACTTACAGATGGCATGGCACCTCGGATACCCTCTGTCACAAACGGTTCTGACGAGTGTCTATGTGGAGACGCTGATGACTCCTTATCCTCAAAATATAGACGAGGTGAATTTTACGAGGGCTCCCCCTGATTCGTCTCAAGATTCATCATTTTTATTCGTGTTGCGAGCGTACTGTGCCGGTCTATTGAGAGCTTGCTTCATTGTCAACGAATGTGTGAAACAGGAACTGTATTTCGAGGTAAATCACGCATTCTACTCACTCGACCTTATATATGGTGCCTGACAGCGTACAGGAGGAAGACTTTGTCACAAATACCTATGACAGGAGCTTGTTAGGTCACATACCGTTGTCGGACATTAAAGAATTGTTACAAAATGCCATAACAGAGCTTCGAGTACGGCAACAAGACTTCCCTACACAAGTTGTCGCCGCTCTCGAGTCTCGTCTTGAATTGCGTGTTGCATTTCTGGAGGCTGTCGATTTATCTGCTGTAAAAAATGATAGTTCAGAGTTACCGAAGCAGCCCTGGATGCGGATGAGACGCCTCATAGAGACTATTGAAGGAGAACATATATTCGCGGAGCCGATGTCAGCAGCGTTTAGTACCAAGCTACAGAGGCTGCTTGCAAGTACCATGCCGCCCCGACCCATGGTAAACCTAAGTTTCGATGAATGCATCACGCACTTCAAGCGCTTTTTCGAGGATGGCAACGAGGTTACAGACGTGCTCCAGGACACCAACCCCGAAAGTCTTTTGGTTTGTTTCCCTGCATGCTTCCCTCAGGTCATGGAGCTAACTTATTGCAGAATTTCATCCTTATATTCCAAACACAAAACCCTCAGCCACTGGCCTTCATTAGGACGATGCTTCAGACTCTCATGTTCAAGGACAAGGATACGGTGGCGCTGGATCAGCTACTCGACCATGACTTATCCATCAGAATTCTTCCATGTGGACCGCATTTTGATCGATCCTTTAACGAGATAGAAGTGACGTCGGATCCTCGGCATAAGGTGGCCGCTGCAATGGAAGTCTTCCGTCAACGAGTGGCTGACCCATATTTTGAAACATGGAAATTTCTCTGCCAGAACCGATGCCGAGCCAGGAGACTCTTGTGCCACCATATCGAGTTATTTGAAGCCGTAGAGGCCGACGTCACGGATATTGAAGAGCATATTCAGACACCAATTTGGGAAGTGTCACAGGGAGCTTATCCTGAAGAAGATCCCACATACTTTCCATTGTCAACCTGGGTTTTCCTCCTCAAGTTACAGCAGATGGAATGGATTGTAAAGCTCGGTTTCGAGCTCCGCATATATCAACCTGACGAGCTTGCAGGCATGTACTACTATCTTAACAGACTGACAATAGTTCGCATGAAGAAACTCGAAGAAGTCCAAAAGATGACGGCACGCCGTGAAGAGCGAGCTCGGAAGTATTTAAAAATACCAGACAATAGCCCTCTGCCTGCGGCTGCCACGGCAGAATTTGAGACGTCAAAGCGCTACCAGCACGTAAGTCTTGTGGAAACCACGTGTACAGGGGACCTATCGAATGCACTGCATTTCTTATACCTGGCGCTCCTACGTCTGGGCCTTGTGAAACGACCTCCCCGACCGTACAGTACCGACGCACTACGCTACGAATTGCGCATGCGGCCTTTTGCACCAATAGAGGACCCGCCTCTGTCGACCTGGGAAGAGTTCAAGCAACGGGTCGACATGTCCCACTTGTCCACTGCGAACGTGTTGCGCATGGCTGAGACTACTATCAGTACATCCCGCAAGGGCTTTGAGGAGTGCATTCGGCTCAACGAGAAGGATGCCTTCGCCATCAACACCACCGCACACTCACACTGGGTCGGTAACGCCAAAAATTGCCTGCGCGCTACCATCGCGGCTGGCGTGGCGGTTTCGAGGCTGCGCAGCGCATATGAGAAGCTGATAACACGCCTGAATGATGAACATGCGGGAGGAACGGAGGTTGACGGGTCCGGAAAACCAGATCTTGCGAAGATGTTGGGCTTGAAGGTTACGATTCCGGAACCGGGAGAAGGGTATCACGATGGGTGGATCGTGCCCAAGTTGTCGCCTGTTTAAGGCGAGTATCGTAACTCGGGTAGAGAAGGTTGCATGGATGGTTGAATGGGGGGATGGGTAAAAGGGGGGTAAATAGACTTTTCCTCATAAATGAGTTCGGTTGTACTGAGGAATGATCCCTCGAGCCTGTAACGGACCGACCGACGCACTCTTATAGATGTATGGGCGAATAATGAGTCAAGAATAGACTGACTTGAATCACGAACCGCGAAAAATATTAGTACGCAACTTCACTACTCTAAGAGGTCATGAAATTACTATGATTTTATGATCTTGCTTTTACTAGCTTGACTATCCTTTGTATAAAGAAAACCAAAATTGGTATCAAATATGAGATTTAAGTGGTATTTACAAAAATGCCTTGGAATCACTCACTATCCACCCTGGTAAATATCTCGTACAACCTAAATATTACATGGTTTTTACTGTGTTTCTGCACGAGCCTGAATAGTTGTTCTGGAGCTTGGCTCATGCTATGCACACGTGTTAGACACATGTCCCGCTTGCATCGGTATGCGCTTGTAGGCGGACCTTGGCTCCTGCAGGCGTTGCCGACTCCCGTCCTCCTAGGGACCGGGGAAATTTCATTACACCTTGACGGCTTTGCGGGCTACGCTGCTGCGTAGCTTGACGGTCTGTTCGTACAATACGTCTTTGAAAGCGAAGAGGAAGGCGGCGGTGAGCACGCTCTGCGTAACCTTGGGGCCGATGCCTGTCGTGAAGACGCTCTCGTTAGTTAAAAGATTCATCATATCATGTGCTGCAATATCAGGGATAGGGGTAATAGATCGTCCAGGACCTAAAGAGAAGTTTGATAATGGGACCAACGAACGGCAAAACTTACCCTTGTACAATCCCGCATATCCCTCTTCCTTGATAACACGCCTTATAGCCTGGGTCATGCCCTCCTTCTGGCCGTTGCCGGCAACATGCATCTGGCTCTTCACGGTGATGTATGGGTATGTGATGGAGGTGGCAAACAACTTGCCGAGGGCGCCGAGGAAGAAGGCCACGGTGGGCGTGATGTTGCGCTTGCGGCGGGCCTCGTAGATGTTCTTCATCTGCTCGAAGAGGGTGTACTGCAGGATGGGGTTGATGACGAGGACGAGGGCAGGGATGACGCCGCGGAACAGGGCTTGGGGCCCCTCCTCGCGCAGCAGGGCCAGCAGGGTGCCGACGGTGGTGGGCGGCTTGGGCTTACCGTGGACGGCCTTGGCGCCGCTGCCCTCGACGACGAGCTCCTGCGACGCCTCGAGCGACTCGCGGCGCGTCGTCATGCGCGTGTTGACGACCCAGATCGGGTTCGTCAGGATCACCGTCGCCGAGCCCGCCAGCGCGCCCGCCATCATCGACTCGGCCGTCGTCAGCTTCTTGGAGGCCCGCCCGGCCCGCGCCGCCGCCTGCTCGAAGAAGGCCCGCGTCCACTCGTACCAGTAGTAGTAGACGAAGTTGGTCACGCTGATGCCGAACACGGCGCTGTCCAGCCCCGCGTACAGCCCCGAGACGCCCTCGCGCGCCACGATGCGCTTCACGGCGGCTGTGAAGTCCGTCTCGGCTCGCTTCGACTCGACTTGGGCGCGCGTGGAAAGGGTGATGAGGGGGTATCTGGTGCGGGCGCGATCGTTAGCCTATGACTCGCTCTCCTCGCGGAATTGGTGGTCATGTCGCAGTGGTGGTAGGTGTTGGTCTTGGTCGCGACACATACGTCAAAATCATTGAGAGCACTCCTCCTCCAGCGCCAGCTAGCGCATGCGCAACGTTGTCATTTTGGGCGATGACCGGTTTCGAAGCCATTTTCGAGATTGAATTCGATACGATCGGTTCTGGTGAGATTGGTTCGCGACGAGACTACCGAAGAGAAGGCGCTTAGGATATCGGTATGGATTGATCAACTTGGGGGAAGTAGTGTAGAGATAATGAGACCTCCCTCATAGCTTGGAGACAATTAATTAGACATTAAAGAGAAAGGTTGAAAAGTTATCACCGCAATGAATCTAACACCTGCTGGTGTGTACTGTAAGTGTAAGCCGAGGTCCGATTACATCACTAAAGGACGCCGCCCGCTGACCCCAGCAGAACCCCAGACAGCTAGCTGCCCTGAGCATTGGGGGCAATTACCTACAGTGCTGGCTACCTCATCCTCGCCTCGCTTCTGCTTTCCAATTCTCTAGCCGTTCCCCGCGCCCGCTATATTCTCTCCACCAAGGCCAGCCAGCCAACCGTAAGTGCCCGATTAGACTGGGACTAACCGGCACCCGATGCCATGCCGAAATACGTTTGTATGTAGATGGCGCCCTTGATTTTCACATGTGAATTGGCCTAGTTGGACGTTTGATCTTCAGAAGATGCGACCTCAAATCCACAAAGCTTGTGATTTCTGGGTTCTATCTCTCTTATGCTGCTTATGCTGATGATGCCCGTGAATTGACGAGAATTGATGCAGGAGCAAAGCTAGATTTAGATTCAATACTACCCGGAATTGTCCCCATCTTTATATATACCGGTATCTTTCGATATTTTCACTAACGATCTTGCTCACTGACGAACTTGGTCCAATCATGACATGGTCCCAAATGAGCTTTAATATACTATTATGGACTATTATGGACTATTATGGGGAATCCTTATGGTAATTATGTCTTTACCAGGTATATGTCACTACCCGTTAGGCGGCATAATCGTACCGAGTATCTCTCTGAAGTTTGCTTTTTATTAATAGGTCTCAAGCTAAGCTATGGTCTGCGCCTCTTGGACACAGAACCATCGCATTGTTCACCTGGACATACCAAAGTGCGTCGGAATACCCTCAGCATCGTCGAAACGCGCGGATCGTTGGGGAAAGTCCTTCCTCCGCGAAGCAACAACAAGGCCACGATGCAGGGCAACGCGGGCAGGCACACGCAGGGATGGCCGCACGTGATCGCGACGAGTTACTTAAAATAGAATGGCCGGCCCTGCCAATCCTGATCAAACCCCCCGAAAAGCGTTGCTGAGCCGGTCTGTACCTGTGCCGTACCATCCACGAGCCTTTCCAATGTTTTGAAGGGAACACCAGGCGAACTCGTATCACGCACCCAGGCCCAGCTCTTCTTCAGCTTGATGCACGCTCGAATCACGCCGTGCACGCTGATTCGGCTCTTCGGTGAATCCTCAATGCCCCTCACACGCTCGTTTTAGCCGCTGAAGCATCTTGGCTTCTCCTGTCCCGTCGCGCTGAAACTGAAACTGGCCAAATTTTGCTCCTTGTGGACCTGCTGTGCCGGGCAACAGCCTCAATTAGCCCAGATTCCATCGTCTTCCCACGCTCGGCATAGGTATCACACCTCTCATTCACTGCCGTGTTGCTGTGCTCTCTCATCGAGGTGCCTCTGCCTCGCTCGGCAGCTACCGCTCCCCGCCACACGTGCTGTTGACGTAGATTCGGCCCTGCTGCCGCCGTTTTGTCTCCCTTCGCGCGCATCCAAGCCGCCGGGAGCGACCACGTAGCGCTCCACCGTGGATGGACACCTCGCGCCGTGACTGAAGCTGAACAATCGTCCATTCCGTGTGGAGATGGCGCTCACTCCACAGCCCGGCGCCAACGGAGTCAATCACCTTACTCCCACCTCTTCAAATGGCAATTCTACTCCCAGATCGCCCGGCGTCCGACCGATGCTACCTAATCGGTCGGTAACCAGCGGGACCATCGAGGATGCGTACGTAAGCTTCATTCTTCACTGCAATCCCGCCGTGCCCCTGGACGTAGACACAACCTCCCTGAGAGAGGCCTTCCGGACACCGCCCAAGAGCGAGGGCAAGAGCTTCAGCACCTTCACGCTATTCGAGCTGATCGCGAAGCTCCATCAAAAGGACATCAAAACTTGGGCCGAGCTGGCTCTCCGATTGGGCGTCGAGCCGCCCGACCATGAGAAAGGACAGAGCTCCCAGAAGATACAACAATATGCCGTGCGACTAAAAGTACGTCATTTGCTCCCCATCATACAAACACAACTGACGTAATATAGCGCTGGATGCATTCGATGCACGTCAATGCTTTCTTTGACTACCTACTGGACAATCCGCATCCATACTGGACGCAGATACCCACCGACAACAATCCTGTCTGCGAGGACGGCCGTGATGGGGTTGCCGCTGAGGACGATATGGCCTTGCGCGCCCTCTTACCTCACATAAAGCCTCGTCGTGGCAGAAAGCGTCCCGAGGAAGACGGCTTGAGTAAATCACCCTCACAGAGACCGAGGCTTGATTCGCCAGCCTTCAGCGGCGACCATCACCCACCTCGTCCCGATGTGCACAGTTCGTGGACAGCCCACCCCGACTCAAGGCAGTCGTTTGGCTTTCCTGATCCAAGGTGTAACGTGTTACCGGGACCTGAGTCTGCATATCCTTGGCCGCATGATATGCCTCGAGAGCCATTGTCAGCTTACCCGCATTCTGCGGTCACACCCTCAACGAGGGGCTCTTTTTGGCCCGACGGAGAGCCTCGGTCGGCAGTGAGCCCTAAAAGTAAGCCTTTAGGCCGTCGCCATGGAGCCAAAGCCGTCTCTTCTGCTTGGAGAAGTATCGGAGTCTCTGCCGGCGGTAAGGCTCGAGGACGGCCACCCATGAGCCGCAACGCCGAGACTCCTCTTTCAGCTTACCCTTCGGATAGAAGCGTGAGTGGACCACCACCAAATATGGTATTCGAAAGCTCCCTCCATCAAGGCACACCGACACCCGTGCATATACATCCGCCTGAACCTGAACCCACAGTGAAGACCCAAGAACCGACATCTGCTCATAGCGCTCGACCACCACGACCGGGGAGATTATCGCTTCAGGTTCCTGAGAGGGCTAGCGGCCCTGTGCGACTTGCAACGCCCCCGCCTCCCGTTGTCATGGTGAATGGACGGAATACCGCGAATCTGAATGAGACTCCTACTGGGACTGTTAATCCCGCCACTGATGCAAACAGTGGTCCTCAACTGGGCTACACGATTTTTGACCGGACTTCCGCGATGTACTTGAATCCGGAAAATCCATCCCGAATCGACAAGATCGAGCTTGACGGGAATGATGTAACAAATCATGACGAAGTCGAAAGTGTATTCGTCGTAACGTTGACGGGTTGTACGTGGTATGACCCAAGTGGAGAGCCTGGTCCTCGTCCATCAGTGGCTGAGGTTGTGGCGCTGGTCCGGGCAGTGATCCGTAGCATCGCGGACCAAGCACTCACTAAAGAAGCATTCCTAATCAACCTAGCTGCCCTCGTTGGTGGTCACTTTATGATACAGCCCGAGAGATCAGTGCACCGGCTCGAGATCGGATCCGACTACACTAAATACCTATGCAAGTGGAATCTCCACTACGGAGCTATCAAAGGCACCTTCACGCTCACGGAGACGGTGCCTCATTCGAAGTGGAAGCCAGGTCATCAGACTCCCGGCGAGCCTTTAGAAAAGGATCAGATGCCTACTGAGGGTATACCAGCGGCTGAATATTGGCAACAGCAATACAGGAGTCTAGCCGTGACCTCTATTCGACGACTAGACCACTTGACGCATGCCAAGGCCAACGCTTTGAAGCTATTGAAGGGAACACCTGATGTGGATCCACACCGACTTATATAAGACCTGTTGTGATGTTGTGTGCCGTCGTTGTCGGCGTGCCTCAGCATCGTCCTGCTTAGTGTAGGTGGTGCCATGCGGGACATGGCGGTCCCTATTGCACAGGAGCTACGGACTTCTATATACCCGTCCTCTTCCCCCTTCTTCTTCTTCTTCTTCTTCTCCCTCTCCCTTTTCCCCCTCCTTCTTATACGTTCGCCCTTTATTTGTTCCTTGAAACAAAATATGGTATATAATACGGCTCTTGTAGTTGAAGCACTTTCTTTGCTGTTGTGTATATTTTACTTATTTACTTTTTTTGTTTTGTATCTATAATATGCATGCATCCGCATTCTGAAAACGGCCGTTAACAAGTGGTTGGCGCATAGGAAGGTATGGGGACATTGATAGACGGAGGAAAAAGATTAGCTGTAGACGGACGTCTTTGCAACTTTTTTTAGCGTCCTTTTATGTAGATTGCCAGCGAGGAAATTCAAATTGTTAAAGTCTGGGAGGTTCATTAATACCTCCTGGTACAATTTCTTATTTCAGTATCTATGTGTTACTTTTGTAATTCTTGGATCTTTGTGTTTGTTACTGTGACTGTATATGCTCGGATTGTCCTGAAAGGTGTGATGGCTGAGATACTCATAAGCAGTCATCGCAAAGTACTTGGTAACATGAGCTTTTTGTACCGAGTTGATCCTTGTGTCATGGGGATATCCGAACAGTATGTGTACTGTCATAGGTAAGGCTGTGGGCTACCTACCATGGAGGGGACACTAATGCAGCCTTATATATATCTATGTCAACTTTCTTATTTACATAGTTCTTCGGACGATCGATGCCGAGATCAGAGCATTGTTTCTATGTGCTGTGGTAGTACCGAGTATGCTGAGAATACAGTACAATACAAGGTAGGGTTGATATAATGAAGCGGGGCGACATTAGAGAGCCGTCGCGGAGTTTGCTTTCGTAGAAAATCGATAGTTAGGTAAGTGATAACCAGGCAGAAGGAAAAGTCCAGCGCACACATACAGACGGTCAAACCAGCAGGTGAGCGGGCTAGGAGAGCAGTCTTTGGTAGGTAGGTAGGCTGGTAGCTAATTATGGCAACCTACCGCCCGTGTAACAACACTCTGTGTTCTGGGCGAGCGAACGGCAGCAGGTCTTGTCGCGTTGACGAGTATTTGGCAGTTGTGGCAAGGCCCTATATCACAACGGAGCGCCTCGTTGTTTTTCAATCTGCATACTACCTACCGTAGGCATCCAGTATGTTAAGGGAAAATTCCGGTTAGTTGGTATAATGTAGGTGAGTAGGTAGTGTACACCATGGTCTTCTCCCTATGCAAGAGCACGAATGAGGAGGATATCGGCGCCGATCAGCTGACGAAGGTTGGTTGGAATAATACCTAGGATTCGAACCATACTTGTGCAACATACTTAGAATACCTACAGATACATTGACGTCGGTTTACAGCGGTGAGCCAGCCTTCTTTTTTATGTTCGAGGATTTGCTCGGTTCTCTAGTAGGCAGCACTATTTTACCGCCAGTGTTGCGTGACCCCGCGACACACAGCATCCCTTATAGGTATACATGGATTGCCTTCGGCAACGCCGTGGCTATGTATCTCGGGTCATCTTTTAAGTCGAATGAGGGGAAAGCTTTCCCCATGGCCGGCCGGCTTGTCTATGGCTTGCGGCAATGAATGGGGTGCGGAGAAGCTATGTAGAGGTAGCTAAGCAGCCACCGACATTCCTACTATACTTACCTATTCCGTACAGGTACTATTACCTACCTGGCAAGCATTGTCTTCCTCCCAACTACCTACCCAGGAGTCCTAACGGCCGGGGTTCAATGATCGGATCAGACCACAGCCAGAAAGAAAGTTGAGTTATACTGAATTAGGTAACTTGAGGCCTGGCTTGGGCAGATTGCAGATACAGTTACTGCCACTAATTGAGTTGTCATTATATAATGAAATAACCTCCTGCTTGGCTAAACTCTGCTTACAAGGACAATCGATCCGAGTAGAATCGAGGACGTGTGTTTGTTGTTCGTTTGCCCGTCTATCGTTCCACCACCCTGGCGGGTCTTGGTGAGTTCTTCCGGTAGGGAATTGTAGATCAGGGTCCTCGTTCTACTTAGTGTCTTTTAGAGAATGCGGAGGTGGATATTCAATTTCTCGAGCTAAAAGCTTAATTGAACACACAACAACCGATCGTGGAAAATGATAGGCAGCACGATACAAGATGTCTTCCAAAAATGAAACAACATCACTTTAAGAGCTGAATCAGGCGCACGCGGGGTTCTGGTGATAGCTGTCGTGCGATGCCAAGCAGGGTATATTTGTCAGATCTGCCTGGCGACACCTACCCTTCAGTTACGCCGTTTCCTTGTGCATCACAAGATAGGTACTGCGTGACAGCCCCCCCTCTTCCATCATTGTTCCAAGACTCCCTTGTATTAGCGGAGGGCAAGCAGCCATCATCGCATGGTATCAGGCTAGGCTATCCAGACTCAGCGCTTATGTACTTAGTAAAATGTACGTACTCAGTAGCGGCAGGTACATACGATAGGTAGGCAATTTGTACGGTTGGTGATGGTTGTAATTCACCCTGGCATCCATCTGCTCAGTGATCCTTCGGATGTCACCCCATTGATGAGCCATCCTTGTCACCCTTGCGCTCCTCCCCACTGTATCTCTACAGCCTCCCCCGGACGGAGGTAGTGCCGTAGGTATATGTACTAGGTACTCACTACTACTGTATAAGGGAACCCCATCAAGTAGGTATGTATGTAGGTGTTGATAGCGCCGTGATAATAGCTGCCTGTAGCTGAGGCGAGACACACATGATCGAGCTGCCACATAGGTACAACCAATAGCAGCCTTGATTGGAACTGGGGTTGGTGTTATTCGAATAACGACGGCGACGGTTGACTCTCAAGGGCTGAGCGGCAACGAGGAAAACCAACAACGTATGCGTTAGATATTATACATCTGCCAAGTCCGTCTGCGAGGATAAGTTCATCTGAGTAGCAGAGTTTTTGACGGTTGTCGCGTCTCGATGTTCCTTTCGCTGCCTTGTCAGCTCGAAGTTGGCTATCTGCATGGCCTGTGAGACCTCTAAAATTCTGAAGATATTAATTCTCCAATAAGCGAATGCATGGCTATTCCTGTTCCAGGGCTGTTATCGTCTGTTGTGAAGTGTGGTTGACGCTAAGCATGCAAGGACATCAAGCTAGGTAGGATACTTTGATATGTACATAAGGTGTAGGTACTGTACGATGCTACTGCTCCATGTGCCATTATAGCTGGGCAGGTAGCTCTCGGTATCATACCTGGAAGGTAAGGTCGAATGTGTCTGTCCTACGCCTTCCACGCCACTTAATGACTGGCTGCCCTAATATACTCAGTAAGAAAAATACATAAATACTGCCCTGCAATGTTTCTGTGCATTCCTTGACCCCGTCCCGTCCCTCTTTGTTTTGAGTCACTTGCTTGAGCCTATTTCCACTGGAGAAGGAAGGCTCACCTCTTTTCCCACTCTGTTGGGACTTATTGAGCCTTTCCGCTCCAACTCTATACTTCCAATCTACTTTTCGCCGCTGCCCCGAAGGATCGATAATAAGACAGTGACCATGTCGGAGAAAGAAGTTGCATCAACGTAAGTTTTCTTCCAGGTGGAAAGAAAAAAACAAAAGAAGTATACCATTGTCCGGCATCGGATGGAACCGGGAAATAAAAACAACGAATAAGCCGAGTCTGACATTCTATTCTAAGCCCAACTGTTACTCAGGACTCAGCGGGCTTAGTATGACTTCACACTGAAGAGTATTGTAGTTCTGATGAGACAAGATAACATCATATCTAATTTTTCTCTTATATTAGCCCCCAGCCTGGTCTCGATGCGGAGAAGGGCGGCCGTGCCGCTGCGGCCCATGTCGACATCAACAAAAACTTGGACGCGAAGTACGTAACGCCCAATTGATAATTGTCTACCTCGACTTACCACTGTCGGTAGGATCCAAAACCCTCTCGCCGGCATCCCACGTGAACAGCTGCTTGCCGATGTAGAGGACTTCGCCCGCGAGAACAGCCTAGACAACTATGTATCGCTTCTGCGCAAGGGCGCTCTCGTGGCGCAGGATCCGACCTGTTTTGAGGACATCCAGGGCTCCGAGGCTCTTAACGAAGCCGAGATCTACGCCCTCAAACGCGAGATTACGCATAAATGGGATGTTCCCAGAACACTGTATCTTACCATTATCACTTGCTCCATCGGGGCGGCCGTGCAAGGTTGGGATCAGGAGGGGAGCAATGGCGCCAACCTGACTTTCCCCAAGCAATTTGGTATTGGTAGCACCTCGGATCGCGACAACTTCCTTGTTGGCCTCATCAACTCGGCCCCATACATTGGCTCGGCTATAATAGGTTGCTGGTTCTCTGATCCGTTGAACAACTACTTCGGCCGACGAGGTTCGTAAGACCTTAGTACGCATCCACGGCTCTACATATTGACATGCTCAGGTACTATTTTCATTTCGGCCATCTTCTGTCTCATCACTCCCATTGGCGGCGCTGTGACCCAAAATTGGCACCAACTCTTGGCTACCAGATTATTACTTGGTATCGGTATGGGTATCAAGGCCTCAACTGTGCCTATCTTCGCCGCCGAAAACAGTCCGGCATCCATCCGCGGAGCGTTGACTATGACATGGCAGATGTGGACTGCGTTTGGTATCTGGTTGGGAACAATTGCCAATCTCGTTGTTGGTCGTGTTGGACCAATCGCTTGGAGACGTGAGTAACTCTGCGGAAATCGCATAGATTGGGCGTTGATAGCTTTTAGTACAAATTGGTTCGGCTTTCATTCCGGCAGTGCCTTTGGTCTCTCTGATCCTTTTCTGCCCTGAGAGTCCTCGCTGGTACATCAAGAAACGTCGGTATACCGAGGCTATGGCTTCACTACTAAAACTCCGCAATGATCCTATTCAGGCAGCACGCGATCTCTACGCTATTCACGCCCAGCTTCAGGTCGAGGCCGAAGCTATCGGGGAAGCTTCATACATTTCTCGTTTCTTCGATTTATTTACAGTCCCTCGCCTGCGACGAGCAACTGGCGCCGCCTTTGTTGTCATGATTGCGCAGCAGCTCTGCGGTTAGTTAAAAAGATCCCAAAACCCCGATATCAGGTTTGAAATGCAGTGTCTGACTTTATTTCAAAGGCATCAATATTATTGCGTTTTATTCTTCGACGGTCTTTCGCGCCGCTGGAGCCAATGACTATCAAGCTCTCCTCGCCTCATTCGGCTTTGGTGCCATCAATTTCATATTCGCGTTCCCAGCCTTCTGGACGATCGATACCTTCGGCCGCCGTGCCCTATTGCTCTTCACGTTTCCCAACATGGCATGGTCATTACTAGCGGCCGGTCTCTTCAATCTACTCAAGGGGTCCACGGCTCATGTCGCAGTTGTGGCCGTCTTCATTTACGTATTTGCCGCATTCTACTCGCCTGGTGAAGGTCCTGTTCCGTTCGCTTATAGTGCCGAGGTCTTTCCACTCTCGCATCGTGAGGTCGGTATGGCGTTTGCAGTGGCAACGAACTTATTTTGGGCGGCCGTACTGTCTATTACTTTCCCCAAGATTTTGGAGTCGCTCACCGTTGTGGTAAGTTCTTGTTTCAAAGCTAGACTGATGATGCTTTCAAAAACTTCGACCCGTCCAGTTCAGCTTGAACAATTACAAGCAAAACCAAGAAAACTGACGTGATATCTTTAATATAGGGTGCCTTTGGCTTATACGCTGGCTTTAACGTTCTGGGTTTCGTTTTGATCTTCCTGTGGGTGCCTGAGACCAAGCAGCGTACTCTAGAAGAGCTAGACTATGTCTTTGCAGTACCTTCGACGCTCTTCATCAAGTACCAGTTCACTAAGGCTCTCCCTTGGTGGATCAAGCGATGGGTGCTCTTCCAGAAGAACGCCACTCTTGAACCCCTTTACCACTTCGACAGCCCACCGGTCGCTGCTGGTGCTGCATCCTCCGAGCCCGTTCGCAGTTCCTCCGTCGACAAGAAAGATGAGAGTGATGGAATTGGCATAGCTACTGGTATTGACATCACGGATGCTGGAGATAAGAAGATTGAAAACTGAGAAAGCCCGGCTCTCTGCTCACTTTGTCCGCTCTGGGTACGTCGGCTATGTAGAATCGAGTCGAGGCGATAGATTGGCGGTACATGCGGCATAAGACTTGCCTCTATATCAGGGCTATCGTCTTTGAAAAAGAACTGCCTGCGTTTCTTGTTTCTCTGCGAGATATGTTGTCTGATGTATCTGACAGATACGTCGATAAGTTGATACATTTTCTTCTTTTTCTCATTTCAGTTGAAATCCTACCCTCATACCCGTTTTGCGATATATAGCAGTTACTCAATCGGTTGCAAGATCAAATAAGAGTTCAGATACCACTTATGCTTCCTCGGTCGGCCTCTGCTATAGTTAACAAGTGCATGAAAATTAAGAAATGAGCTAGGAACCCCGGGTTAACATTCATTCATACCTGGGTGGTGATTAGACATGCGAATAAAGAAATGTCGGGAGCGGGTCGAATCAACTATTAATCATCTCATTCTTTAATCACTTGTAGCCTCTCCCACCACATGCGACCAGTATTGACATAGAGACCGCACTGGAATAGATATGAAGTTCAGGATTGTTAGGCAATAGGCACACTTATGCTACTATTTTCGAGAACCCAGACACAAGCGATGGGAAATTTTGATTGGGCGATTGTATCTCCAGTTTCACCTGCTCTGGCTGGTGCGTAATACACAACACGCACTTGGGGGCTTATATAGAGGTATACGCACGGAAAGCTACCTCGGGACATTGACGATCTATTGAAAACTGTCTCGATGGTCAAAGGGCTGGCCATTGTGACGGAGCGCCATTTACTTCGTCGTAGCTGAGTCGTTTCAGCTACGGCTACTAGACTAGCACCGTCGGCTATGGAAAGTCGGATCTCGAATCATTTCACCGTAGCAGTATGTCGATTTCTCATTCCTCCCTTGGATAGATTGACTATGTCTGGGCTTTATCTCTTGCTGGAATAAGTCGGTGTCACGGGCTGGCCCGAGTCGTACGTTTGTGACGCTGAGGATAACGCGGCCGGTATGTACGTCAACTCGCACATACTGTATGAGTATTGCCCCTTTATGGTTATGTGTGACCTCCTTTCCCGGACCGATGCTGGAGCAGTCCACGCGTACTTTCATGGCGATCATGGGTTGGGTCTAGATGGTATGTGTTTCAGACACCGTTACACTAATCATGGTAAATAGGACCATTTTTGAACCTGCTCTTAAGCCTTTTGCGTTGCGGAAGATCACGTAGAAACTTAGCCTTCGCTGCACAGATTCCTCGGTTCTTATAGATCGAAGATATGAGAAACAATTGGTAGCACATAACGGGGTGATTCCGCCCGACCATGGTCTACTTACTTAACGAGTTTCATAGCACATAATCCACGTGCTTAATGCTTCGAGCGTCTTCGGTATCGCATGTGCTCTTTGGGGGCGGAATGGGGGTACGAGACGGGACCACGTCGAGCGCCCACGGCATGGTTGGGCCATGTGTTACGGGCGACGACACAGGCTGGTTGAACAAATGGCCCAGAGTTATTCTGTTCGGGTTTACCGTGCATGAGGCGTTACACCTGCTGGATGTTGAGCCGTTTCGACGCCAATGGAAACGAGGGAGAGAGACGACTGTTCGACTTGTGCTACCGTTATGGACCTTTATATATCTAGCACTCGGGGCTATTGGCTCTACTTCGTCAGATTCCGCTTCTCCTTTCCTAGTTTACAAATTGGAAACTATAGCAAGCTCTCACTTAGAGACCCGGCCAAGCCTCTTCCTTCAAAAAGCGAACAGCCTCGGGATATCAATAGTATTGTTATCATCGCGACATGGCACCAGCCCTCCTATGGCCGTTTTGCCAACGGCCCATCACCGTCTCTCACTTCTGCGATCAAAGCATCCGCTTGAGTGTAGCGAATCCGAGCGATCTGAACAGGATGGCCAATTTCTGCACCGACTACTCTTGGTCTGTGAAACAGTTCGTCTGCCCCGAAATAGTAGATTCCCCGAGGCGCATGAGGGCGCTCATGAGAGAGCGCTATAAGGCCGCACTCGGCGCGATCATGGATTGCTGCACGCCGGGGTCCATGACTGGGATCGTTTTCAAGATCGAATATGATGAAAAGATCCAGGGGGTCAGTACGTAACTTTCCAATCTTATTTTTGTCATTAGCGCTTCTGGTCGCTTTTCAGATAGATTGAGATAGCACAGAGTTATATGTCAAGAGACCTACCTCCTCTTTCCGCCCTGAAAAAAAGATGCACGGAACGCTGACGCCTCGGACCATGACAGTGGCAATGAACGTCGTGTCGACGAATTTCGACGACCCGTGGTCTGAGAATGAGAGACAGGCGGCGATGAGGGACGATACAGCCTGGATCTTCCCGTCCGACTACATGGGTAAGCTGGCAGAGACGCTCGGGGACGACGACAACCATGGCGAGCCTATTCTCAGTAAGCATCTTCCACATTACCTAGTACAAAAGCCCCGGTTCCCTTCCCAGAGACGTCAGTAAGATGTATGCTAAAGCCTTCTGAATTACAAGGCATCCCCTATTTCGTCGCCTGCGTAGACCAGCCCTTCCTAAGCATCTGCATCCCCTCCTTTCGAAGGCTCGCCGAGATAATCGCCGCCCTGTATAACCGGGCGACGGTCCTGAATCTCCAGACCGGGCCTTACGAGCACGCCTTCGCTCCGTATCTTGCCGGCTCTACGTTCATGCATACGGGTCGCATTCAGGAGAGCCCTTCGGATGTTCTGCAGCCTCGGTCTACATATTCTAACTATACGCATTGGTCTGATACGTCTGTTGATACGCCCGAGAGCTCGTATCTTGACCGTGTTATTAGACGGGCACTTGCTGATTTTTGAGAAAAGGAGGGTTGTGCTTGATGGTATTCTCGAAGCAGCTACAGACGAGGAGTGAGACAGAGACAGAGATATAGCGAGGGGTATTTGTCTTTTCATTAGCCATTCTATCACCCCATCCAAGAGTATTTTCGTGCAAATTAGACTTGGCTTTGCGCGACATACTTATATTGAACTGTTGACTGGATTCTGGTGATGAAAAAGTGTCCTAGGAATTGCTTTAAGGCGAGGACGTTGGTTGGTATTACGATTCATTATCATTTTTATGACTAGAGAAACTATGATTTCATACTGCTAAATATGTAGCCGATGGTGGACTGGCACTACGTATTGCCTACGATTAATACTAACTACTGAAATAATGTAAAATCCTCTAGACTCTAGTCCCGCGACTCAATCTCTCGAGGACGAAGTCTTCCAACAAAGACACAAAGCTCATGTGTTAATGAAGCCATGCTATCTTTTCACACTCTAAAAATTCATTAACAGTAGCCAGTGATTAATTTGTATCATGACGTAGCTTGAGTCAGGAGAACGTACAGACTTATCTACGGATTTTATTTCTTTCGACATATAGTTACAGTTAACCCACTAAGTATTAGAAGAAATTAGTGTACCGTTGCATGTATGCAGCGCGAGGTTGCCTAAGCATATTCCAAAGTATATGCAGATGTTCTTCGATGAGTCACACATATGTATGACATGAGCATCGTGATCCTTCAAATAGCTAGCTTGCGGGGGCAATCACAAGAGGCAGGGAACTAATATGCATAACAAGAACATGCTTCCTAGTACACCCTAGATTTATAAAAAGTAGAAGACCGCAACTGTCTAATCAAAAACGATAATCTGACAACCACACACAATGTCAAACCAAGACCCAGCCCCATTCTCATCCCAACCGAGCCAAACAACATACACAGTAGAACCAACAGAAACCCATAAACTCACGATAATATTTCTCCACGGCCTAGGATCCAACGGAGAGAGATTCGGCCAAGAATTCCTCTCCACAGGCCGAACATCGTCCGGGCAAACCCTATTCGCCCTCTTACCCTCCACGCGCTTCGTCTTCCCGACCGCGAAATGGCGCCGCTCAAGCGCCTTCGGGCGCAAGAAGCTGACGGCATGGTTCGACGTCGCGCGGCTGGAAGACCCTTCGTACCGGCAGGAGACACAGCTGCAAGGACTGGCGGAGTCAGCCGCGGTGATCCGCGGGCTGCTGATTGAGGAGGTGGCGCAAGTGGGGGCGGGGAATGTCGTCTTGGGCGGGATAAGCAATGGATGCGCGATGGCGCTTTCGGTGCTGCTTGGTCTTGAGTTCGCGATCGGTGGGTTCTTTGGGATGTGCGGGTATCTTCCTTTTCGGAGGGAGATTGAAGGGGAGGTTAGTGGACGGTGCGATGCTGGGAGTGATGGGGTGGGGGATGGAGACGAAGACAACGACGATTCGGAAGACGATCTTTTCGAGAGATCATCATCAGATGATGATGGGAATGACTGCTCAGATGAGCCGGCTCTGAGAGCATTTCATTTCGAGCGGGATCTCCTCTGTCTTGACCCTCTGCTAGACGTGACCACCGTTGACCAGACGGCGTCTTCAACCCCGATATTCCTGGGTCATGGAGACGCGGACGAGAAGAAGCCGTACAAGCAGGGCGAGGCGGCCGCTAGGACGATGCGTGCTGCTGGATATAGCGTCGAGTGGAGGTTATATGCAGGCTTGGGGCACTGGTATAAAATACCCGATGAGATTGACGATATTGCCGAGTTCATCTCTAGGAGGGTAGGTTGGGAAATGAGGACAGTCTGATTTGGGTTTGTCTTGAGTCGAGGTATACTTCTCGCGATATTTTGCGTTCACAAGCGTGCGATGTTTGCCTTCATATAGCGTATAGGGGAAACTGTATATTGAAGCTTCGATTGAGTTACATTCACCTAAGTGCTTGGCTAACTTAAGATCCTTGATGAAGTCGTAAACTATCTGTATACAATTTTGTGAGATATGAGCATCACGAGATCTAACCGGTTTAGGAATCATGGATATGTCGGATAGATTTAGTATTCCAGCCCACTATAAATTTGTGTATTTATTTGTTTAGTGTAAGTATATTATCGTCAACATCGTTCGCGGTCCACATGAGACGCGAATGGGCGAGTCTCCAATCGGGGGCTAATACTTTTCGTTCATGTCGTTACTTTTGTCTTTGCCTTTCGTCTCACCTCGTGCTGAGCGGCAATCGTCTATATACTAAATTTACTTTTTCAACATCCAGCATAACTTTTAACTTTGTCCAACGCTTTTCTCGATATGCAAAATGTCAGTTCGATAGCATCAAATAGCTTCTTCTTCAGCCGGGATCCAGTTGTTTGGGCGTCACATAATAATAAGCTATATAACTATTAGTGGCAGTTCAACCTTTCTCTGCGTTTCGTGGTAACTCACTTCAATCAGCTTCTCAGTGAGCCCTATGAGTTGCTTGTCGAACTCTTGGGACTGCGTAAAGGAATTGGAACGCCATAGCCCTTCAAATCCCGTATCCTCGAGAATTTCATCAAGGGTCTCATGGTTGTCCTTGGCAGCCGCGAACTTGGGGTTAGAAGTTATCATCCTAAGTAACTCATGTGCCGCTCTCATAGCTGTTGGTTTTTGTGCATGTAGAAGGACCTCGTCAAGTAGAGATGTAACTGTCGAACACCTGGAATCAAACTGTTAGCTGACAATTCCTGATGGCAATAAGTGCATTAATACTTACAGAGGGAGCATAACCGCCGGCCGCTCTCTGGCCAAATCGATCAACCACGTCAATATGTGGGTTTGAATATCGTCTTCCAAATTATGGAAATCCACCAGTTGGATAGCGATGTGAAGAAGCAGGTCTTTGTCGCTAAGATGCTCCCTATGACGTATACCATCATCGAGTGTGAGGTTAGCAACACTAGCTGGATTGAAGCCAGCGGACCAAAGGCACTCTTTAATTCTTTCTAGGCTTATTACCCTGGAGTGTAACAGGGCCATATATGGAGATGGGTAGAAAATACTTGAGATGTCGGGTGTTTTACCCGTGGCTGAGCTTGTTGTTAGCTCCAGAAACATCGATATAACTCGCAGTGTAGATGGCTTTGTGATGGGGTCCGTGAGACCGCGTACTAAGCAGGCACAGACAGAAAGGTGGAAATTATCTGGCGTAAAATGCACGCCATAAACGTCGTCGAGTGGAAGAGTGGCCTCTTCTAACGTACTACGGCCTTGTAGGAGAAATTCGGCCGTTTTCTCGCTTCTCAGCTCACTTGAAATACCGATATTGGTCAAAACGGCCTCCAATAGCTGGGTTGCACAGTTAAAGAGACGAGCTGTCGGCATGAGCCGAATCAGGGACATTGAAAGCCAGAAGAGTTGTAGTCCGTAGCGAGACGCTGAAGTTAATTTGGTAATCATCTTGGATAAAGATGTTACCACAGCAGTAAGCATGTCGGTAGAGCCGTCTTCCCCAAAGCGAGTGATACTGTGGCGAAGGGCTACAAGGACTTGGTAGAGCAAGTCATCGTCGATCTCTTCCCGTGCTAAGCAGCCCATCACGGTGAAAGCTCGTGGCTGAATGGCAGGATTATTCTGGAATGCAGTGCTGGCAACTAGACTCATCCATCTAGATCGCCACGCATTTGCCAGATCGACAGAAGGGGCGGCGACAGTACATGTGTCAAAGAGTAAGATAGCAAGCTGTTCTGTGGCTGCGAGTGCTTGACAACCATCTTGAAGTGGCCCCGCGGACGTTCCGTCCCGTACCGAATCCGGAGGGATAGAAAAGATTTCATTCTTCGTTTCCGAAACAACCTCAAGAATGCCGTGTAACTTGGATGACTTGTTATCGTCTAGATTGAAAGAGGTACATGCCGCGTGAAGAGAGTTGATCAGCAGCCGTTGAACGGATGAGCGTACGTCAATCGGGCCCGTGTTTGCCAGCATCGTGACGATGTGGAATATTTCTGGCATATAGAGCTGGGACTGCACACCACAGTCGAATGATAATGCAAGACAAAACTGTAACAGAATACAAATCTCGTCCCAGACCGCATTTTGAGGAAGGGATCGAGTAGGCCGGAGGACTGATCGATTTAAAGCTTTTCGCAGGCGAGAAATTACCTTCCCACGAAGTGTGATTGTGCCGATCGCCGTCACCGTAGAGGTTAAAGCTTGTGTATTCTCATCATATGGGCCGAGCACAAGAGCTGCCTTGATGATCTCCTCAAGGAAAATGTCCAAGAGAACCTCGTCTTTATAAATCGCAGGTAGCACTGTGTGCTCAAGGATTAAGCAAAGTGAGGAGTCTACCGCCGCAGTATCTATGAGCTTCTGAAAGATAGCAGCTATCTTGTCTTTACCCTTTTCACTATCACTCTCGTCGACAAGGAGCGACGTGCGCAGACCAGGTAGCCAGGGCGCCATGTATGCGAGACTTAATGGCTTCTGTTCATCCGAGAAGTTTTCCCAGCCAACGAAGAACTCGTTCAAGAAATCAGCTGTTAATTGGGGCTCCTCCCGGGCCAGAGTCTTGCTCATATTGATAATAAACTGATTAGGGTCCATCGGGATATGGATATCTGGAACGAGGGTCAGTAGCTCAAAATAAGACAATCGAAATAATAACGTCTTACCATTAATGCGCGTAAATTTCGATGCTGCTTTGAATTTAAAAGCTTGGCAAAGAGCACCTAGTAAGTTATAAGACGCGATTCTGAGAGCCTCATCGGGTGATGCTAGATTCATCAGAGCCAGATTTAATAGTGTCCCTGGTATGTCCTGTGGACGGACGAGCCTGTCAAAAGACTTCACACTCCTGATATCTTTCCCGTACTTTGCCTTTGCACTTCGAATCGATTGGAGTATCTCATTCTTCTTGGAACTCTGAAAGTACATGACAATCTTACCGTTGTCAGCCCGTATACCGAAAGCGGAATCATCTTCTGTGGGAATTGATGTCGGCGCTTCGTCGACATCGCTAAGGCGGAATATATCATTGATGATGGCATTGAGGCGGTAGCCAGGGTGGACCTCCTGCTTTTTCACGGTCGTAATCTGGACGAACTGACTGCCAACTTTGATAGTGACCTCAATCTTCCCCTTAGTCTTTGAGAGTCTGGTGACGGGTTGGAAAACATATCGGGTGTCCTTCACTACATCAATAGTTTCTTTGGGCAAATGAACTTGGCGTAGCACAAAGTGGGTCTGAAGATCATGAACAGTACCAAGAAGATGTATCTCTGTATGTGGTCCCACGAACAGATTTGTGTCGCGTTTGCCGGCCAGACGCAGATTCCGCCGGAATGTTTTTCTATATATATGAGCATGTGTTTTGATGACTCGCGGGGCTGGACCATACCTATAGGTGCTATTCATGTTGTAGATATACATTCTGCTGAGTTGGCTCACCATTTCCGAAGGCATGAGAAGCTCAAGCTTTCTGATGAGTTCATCATGGTGTTCGATGGCTCCGTGGTCACACGTCGCATCAATGAAAATGCCAAACGGTTTATGCCATAGTCGACTCGCGAGCTTTGGGAGAAAAATCATGTTAGTAAACCCGTTTAGCTGGGATTGGATCTCGAGATTGTAGTGTAGAGTAGGAGCCATGGGAAGGCAAGAGCTAGTGACAAACCTTTAGATATGCAAATAATAGAGCACCATGATCAGCAGCCTCTTGATCGATGTGACGAAGGATTATACAGATTACGGCAAGACCATCCTGTAGTCGACGTGAGTATATAGACGCAACATAGGGGTTCATCGCAAACCTTAGTTTCGCCGCCTTCGTAGATAGTGCGAGAGGTCATATAGCTGCCGGTATCACGATATGCGTTACGGAGCATGAAGTTTTGAAACCTAGAGTACGTGGTTAAGCAATTTGCAGATATCTGTGGACGATTCCACGTGATTGCCAAGGAAGGGGGGCCCAGTGTCGTGATAAGTGTCCGAAGTCGCTCAATCGTTGGCGTATAACCACGGGAGAGCTCATTAGGAGTACGTATCTGTTCCCTCCGTCCCTGAGACATGAGTCGCTGTCTTATGTTGTCCCAATGTTCGTTGAGAAAACGATGCAGGATAACGCAGGACCCAAAGTCAAATGATTCAACTTCAGACTGCGCGGTATCGAGATTGTCAGGAAGTACCTAACAAAAGTTAGCAGTAAGCTAATAGTAAGAACAGTAAGTACACTTACTGATATTTCTCTCAGAAAAGTGGTCACTCTGTATATGTTCTGGGTCAAGAAGTCGTTCAGTGGATACATGTATGGCTCTTTTGCCCCGAAGAGAACGTTATTTGCTAAGTTTTGGATGACCTTGGCGATCAAAAGCAGACCTCGCCGCATCTCTTTGGAGGGAGGTTCGTTTACAAGTTTCTCTGAGTCCGGTGCGACAATAGCCGGGCAGAAAAATCGAAGAAAGATGAAGGCGCCAACCGCAGTGTACTTGGCCTCCTGGAACCTTGGCATAACAGCAGTAGAGATCTCACAGATGTTAGCAATTAGTATTATGGAAATCCCTGGTGAAACTTACAATGCTACAGATCCTCCTGAATGAGGGTGGTATGTGTACAGAGGAGGCGCAAATATCATCTATAAATACCTTCGCTACTATCCTTAACTGCATGGCATTTCTTTGTAGTTCTTCTGGGGAGGACAGCCTCGCAGGATCAAGCTCGAGGTCGAGATCGTCCGAAGTCAACATCAATCTCTCAACTACCTTTTGCAAAGTCGATCGAAGATAATGCTGACCCTTCCACTTTGCATATATGGAAAGCATTTTCGTTGCAACACAATTTCTTCGTAGAAGCTCGGCTTCGTTCTCTATACAGCACAGGTGAGTCAGTATCTAGCACTGACGGGCGGACACTCAACATACCTGTATCCTCAATCTCTTGTTTGATTAACGCTTCCATGAGCTCAAAGGTATGTCCGCGAGATTCAAATATGTTTAAGAGAGCTACCGTCAATTCTTCAACCTCACTGCTCGGACAAGCAGTGCTAATAGCAGTAACGAGACCCAAGTCTTGAGTCAGGAGCTGTAAAGTATTGTTATTAACGTAGCTAGCCAATGGCCGGAACTAATCTTACCTGTAACAAAGCATTGTATTTCTCGTTGACTGCTTTATCAGAGAGGGTACTGAATTCCGTTCCCTGTACTAAAATATTGCAGAGAACCTTGACAAAAGCAGTGCGAATTTCGATGTTTTCGTGATACCCAATACTCAAAGAATGCTTCAGACCCACGTCAATATTTGCGCTCAGGAGGTTCGAAAGAATAGTGATGGCCAGCGCCGACGTTGAACCTATTTCATCCTGGGTTGACGCATCTCGTCTAACATTCTCAGAGGACTCGTGGTCAAGAAGTGATAGAAAGCGATTGAAATATGTATGAAACATTTGAGACTTTAGTTCGCTAGTGCCTGCATCGGTCTGCCCCTCCCCGGGCTGAAGAGGAAGCTTGTAAGTGAGGCTAGCAAGACAGCGGAAGCAAGCCTTATCTAGGTCCCTCTGAAGTCGCGTCATTTCATCTTGCCGGATAGGTCCCTGAGGAATATCTATTTTCGGAGTACGTGGCCGAGCGATCCAGCTAAAAGTGTATTCCAACAGCTGGTTTCGTTTTCTGATGTCATCATGGAAGTTCAAATGCTCTTTCTTTTTGGTAATAGACTCGCACAGCTGGCAAGCCTTGATCTTGACTCGTAGAGTCGAGATGTTCTCAGGCGCACCATCGAGGAACTTGACAAAATCAAGACCGACAGAGCTGAAATCCATGCACGCTGCGGCACCAAGTTCGGAGGGCGACTCCAACTTCTCCACGAGAGTTCTAAGCAGTGAAGCTGCTTGTTCAGCAAAAATGATTGCTGCGTCCTGGCCGTTCACTGAATTTAGTTTGCCTTCGAAAAGATTACTGAGCTCCGATCCCAGAGTTTTGAATAATGGTTGATACAAAGGTGGGGAAATCTCCGTCGACAAAACGTCTCTTATTGTTTCCCTCACGCGGACATTGGAGCATGCGAGAAGCTGTGTGCTCTGCTTCAGGAACCTATTGAGAATGGGGTCTCCGGAATCTTCAGATACTACTCGGTCAATCCATTTGAGGCCGCTGATGACGGGTTCCTCTAGGACGCTGTAAGCTTGCTCTGCGGTGCAGACGCCACCAAGGGAGGCTAGAAACCCGGACAGATTTCGCCATTCCGAGAAAGCTCTTTCATCAATAGCATCAACGGACGTCGTAGATACATCCTTCGATAAATGAATCCACTTCTCAAAAGCGTGTTCCCAAGCATCGAGTATGCTCGGAGAAGGAAACGTAATCCGTCGTAGAAGTGCTCGGGTACGCTTTTGAAAAGCCATCATGCCAGTAAACCTGAATCCACGGGATGAAATATCGGCGTATATATCGTAGTTGGGCTGCTGGAAGGTGGCCACGGTGTCGTCTTGACTCTCGCTTAGCAAGATTAGACACTCCTCGTTAAGAAGCCCCAGTGCAGAAGTCACCACCTGACAAGTCTCGATTTCAGGTGAGCAGAGTGCTAACAGCAAAAGTGACTCTGCCTTGACAGCAACGGCTGCACGCTCAGGAAGATCTTCGGACAACCTGCATAGCTCCTATGATGTATTAGATTGACAGTAAATACTAAGACATGATGCAAGGGTGTAGTCTTACTCGACAGGAGGAGAGAAGTAGTAATCCCGATTCTAGGTAGGAATGTATGGACTTTAAGATTGAAACGTCTTCCTGTTGGTACCACTTGTCACACATGTCAATTAAGACGGAAGACCTGCACACCGATTAGCCGAGACCGTTACCAACAGTTTGGGACGCTACAGTGCCTACGTCAGCTTCCAAAACTTGAGCTTAAAACTATCCGAGTCCAGGGGGGTCGCTTGACGCACAGACGCGAGCAGGCCGTTGGTCGGTAGAATACTTTGAGCGAGCGGTCTGGACAACGTTCTCACCGTGTCGTTGGCCGTCACCAGACACGAGACAAACGATTCATAGATCTCCTCATAGAACGAATCTGAATTCTTGGCATCTGGCAATGCGCTCTCAAACAGGCTTAGTGGAGACGCATTGAGGAATTTGAGGATGTTGCATATAACAATGCCGTTGGCCGTTCTTGCATCCGCTGTGGATGGTTTCCTGCGAGTTCGCCGCACACCTAGGTAGAGGTCTGTCGATACCGCCGACATTGCCTGGATCCGTCAGCTGCCCAGCCCCGAACCTGCGGTCAGGACGATACTACTCACCTTTAACATTTGTTGAATGAACCCAGCTACCGATATATACAGACGACGATAGTCTTGCGCATTCGGTTTTCGAGCGAAATAGGAACAAGTCTGCATGATGGCGACCTTGAAGGATAAAGGAGCCGAAGGTTGTGCACAGATATGCGCAAGTGAGTCTACATAAACGTTCAAGTTTAAATCTATGAGACTAATCAGTGCAGCAGTTGTTAGATCTTGCTCAAACAAAATACCATCGCCGACAGGATGATGCCGACGAAATACGGCGTCCCTCAATTCGTCCTGAATATCCATCACGTAGCTTAAGAAAGCAGATTCCGAATCCGGAGGAAAATGACGAGCGGCGCGCAGCAAGATCACCAGACAAACACCAGCTGTTTCATTCTTGTTGCGCAATCCCTTTCTGAGCCCCTCGAGGAAGGCTACTCGCTTCGCCATATTGCTACCCTTAACATCACGGAGGTTGCTTGCCACCTCAAACACTTCTGGGACGAGCATGAGCAGAGTCGTCTGGAAAGGATAGAGAGACGATCGCCGTCTGCCATTATCACCAAGGGAATGGGTCATATCAGCCAGTGTGTCTGGCCCACCATCGAGCTTTCGACGCTGGTTGTGCAGCCGCACAAACTCACGGGGATAGCGCTCGATCCATTTAAATATGAGCAGAGGAGCAACAAGGGCAACGGTATTCTGGAACATCCTCCGAAGGTGGAGAAATGTAGAGCTGAGCTCCTGCAGGACGAGACCGAGCTTCTGGGCGTCGACCCATAGGTACGAAAGGAATTTGAGGGTGACCAGAATAGCTCTCTCCTCCTCAGATATAGACAGGCTCTGGGCGCTATTTGACTGTGCGGGACCAGTAGCTCTCTTGTTACGCATGGCAGACCGCACATAGTCGAAGGAGGCCGACCAATTCGATGCGCTCACAAACTTGGCAATGACCTTGATATGGGGTTCGATAGCAGTTGTCTCATCGTTGCTGTCGCGCGAACCAATTGTGTCCCGAGCAGTGTCAGAGCCGCTGGACGAGGCGAGACTGCGCGGGGACTCGTCATAGCGCGGGTCCAAGATCTCGTTTACAAAGTCGTCTTCCAATATAGCCTTTGCCGGTATGACGTAGCCATCAGGTATGGGCTCGACGAGGACCTCGAGGTAGGCGAACACGCGCTTGGCCAACTCGTCGTCCAGGGGCTTGGGCAGCAAGCTTGGCGGGAGATCGGGAGAGTCGCCTACGCTGGATTCGCGGAGGGCTTGCCAGTGAGCAGAGCAGCAATCGGCGGCGAGCGCGACAAGGTAGATCTCGGACTGGAGGATATAGGATGGGTGGTTCGTGCCATGCTTGAAGGAGCGCGATACGTCTTCGAGCAGCGTTACGAGGGCGTGCAGAATCGAGTCGATCGAGGTTGGGCTGAGCTTGACGATGCTCGCGCGAGTAAGGGTAGCGATGTCGTCATGTTTGAGCTCCGAACTGTGCGTGCCGGTGCGGTGTGGGAGCTACGAGGAGGCGGCAATTAGAAGGGCTCCGGAGACAAGAGGCAGTATAATTAGAGAGAATTACCCTGGTGGTGAGTCTTTCGACCAGAGAACGGACCAGACCGACATCGTTCATCTTGTGGTCGGATACCGTTTCGTCACAATCGAAGACAATAAGGCCAACGTCATGACGGCGCCATCAAGCGAGATGGGGGCGGTCGAGTCGATCAAAGGGGCAGGTTGCGAGGCAGGCCGCAGGGGAAACGGCGTCGAGGTTGTATAAATAAGATCGTGAATTTCGGCGTGTATTTCCCGTTTCGGGATATTTTCCTCGGTTTCTTTTCGGTGAGGGGTAGTGGAAATAAATAAAAAATAATGCAGATGTTGTTTTCACATAAGAACAAGAAGAAGCAATCAAGCAATCAAGCAATCAAGCCATCAAGCAAGGCCGCCAAGCCGTGTCAAAGAATGGTCGGTCGTTGCTTTGCGCGACAGAAGCCACCGGAGAGCGATCAGATTGTCATGTACAGAGAGACCACAGCATTGGGCGTGTGAATTTGGTGTCCGAATCAAGGCAAAGGCACACACATACGGTGGAGTATTATTCTGTAAGGAGGATGGATTAAAGGTGGTCTGCAGCCTCTCTTCCCCCGGTCATTCCTTCTACATACATACCTAAGCGCGTATCTACCTACAGTAGTGTATCCTAGAATCGTATCCTAGAATTGTATCCTGGTATACATACACCATACACACAAGAGATAGGTATATACCTAGGTGTCGGGTGTCTAGGTGTGCGTGCCGTGTGTAGTGTAGTGTAGTGTAGTGGTGTGGATGGCGTGGCGGCGTGCAGGGCGGGTTCCGGTTCGGGCGCACCGCGCGCGCGCATGCACGGCAGAGGATCAGGCACAGGTCCAGAACTGCCTGCAATCAAAATAATTGCCGGTCCCGAGTAGGTAGCGAGTACCTAGGTAGGTAGTTAGTCAAATTATAAGGGTCGATGGCCTGCAATCTCCAGCTTCATCAAACTATTTCCCGTAACGTTAGACTAACATACTTAGTTAAGTAGACGAGTAGGTTAGTATGTAGTGGTAGAGGGCTACGAAGAAGGGGTCCCGCTCGCGAGGGCAGATTGGGAAGGCCGTTGACCGTGGCAGCCCATCTTGCAGACCGGCAGGAATGAGTTGCCTGTGTGTGGGTTTGAAACATTTGATACTACTGTAGGTAGCTTAGCTTACCTAGGCGACTCGCTAGGCTAGGTAGTCCCATGCTCCACCCCCCGGCCAGTACAACCCTTAGAAATTCAGGTAGTGTAGAGGGAGCTCAGGAGGGGTGCTGTGGACACCTCTGCATCGTGTCGTCCCCAGGGTATCTCCATAGGGTAGCGTATCTTTTTTCTTTTTTTTTTCATCACCTTACACTACATTGCTGCAGACTAGGTTGCGCTATCTGAACTACTAAGATGTAGATAGGAACTAGATACGCCGCGACTATTTTACACACATGCCTGTTCGTACATACATCATCCTGGCTGGATGACCTACCGGGTAGCTATTACTAAGTACATAGGTAGTTATATATTACCTGCTCTGTCTTGTAGTTTACGTACCGTATGTTCTTAGGTGGAGGTAGTCAAGGTAGTGAGTGTATGTGGTATTGTGTATGGACCTGGGGAGTTCGACAGCCAACCATGGTAACGAGCGATGGGAGTGACGTGATCTCACCGAATTGGTTAGGTATAGTACATATGTATAGATCGTGAATCAGATACGACATGCCTCAGCCAATTTCTGGGACCTTACTGCGAGGCATTGAAACGTGGTGGAATTAGGTAAGTACATAAGTACCCAGCAGATGGCCGACAAGTCATCTGCTGTCGGCTCTCCATTTTAGTACAGATGCGACAGATGCGCATGACAAATTAGGCCTAGTCCATGCTGTCGCCGCTTTTGTTCAGTCTCGGCTCGGTACCAGATAGATTTCTTTCTTATATGCAGTGATGTCAAGAGAAACAGTCAGCAACCAACCCTCAAACGGTCACCAGATCTAACCCTTGGATAAGTGTGCTACATACATAATATTGTCGCCCAATCTCCCGTTTTGTTAGAACACCAAAAGGTAATGATCAATGGTGGGCAGTATCTCTCTAACAAAAAGAACCTGTTGATAAGCATCCGGAGTCGTCGAGTCGAGGGTCAAAATACAACGTCAGGCTGGCCAGGTGCAGCCGTTTCTTCGATGATCTTGTCCCGATTACCTTCGCTACGCGACTTCTTCCATGCAATGCCTTATCACTTTTGAGCTGGCATTGCTGACGTGCAACTCTTACCGCCTTTCATCGAGATACCATATCTTCTAGACATAGTGTTCAAGGTACCCCTGTGCCTACACATACGCGAGGCGGGGTGGAGGTGCGTAAACTGCGGAATCAAAACGGCGAATGCCGTTTTCCAACCTCGGCAGTATAAAGTTTGGTTCTCCATGTCATTGGTTACGTACCCCGTGCGGCCAAGGGGGAGCTGTAGAAAGCTATAAAGAAACCCTTTTTGGTATGTTAACTCGACGCAGAGTGTCAGATGACGTCTGGTTCTAGAGCCGTGGGAACAGCTAATTCGGATGAAGGCATGCTAAATTCTAAGAACTGCCTGGGAGGCTGCTGCGTGTGTTACGTACAGGATCTCCCCATGCAGACGGCCACTTACCAAGTGTACGGGAAGCTTTCCCAGTGCCTACCTAGATTACGTGTCTCTAGGAGGTTTGGCAAATATGCATACCGCGACATGACAACCAGATAGGCTGAGATAGCTGCAGGATGGCTGCAGGAGCTGAAGATCACCGAGGAACCATGAGAACAGCATGAAAACGTGGGTCCTCTTGAGAGCTGCAGATACTCGGAGAAACAGCTGCGAGGCGACGTGAGCATGCGGACGATTATCACCGTGAGCCTAACGCACAAACTCAGCGATGATTAATCATCTTAGGGCATCGCCATCCGAAGGATGAGAATAACCCCTTATCCAAATTTCTATCAGCAATTGACTCAACAAGATAGCTCATCTGCCCACTCCAAAGGTGTGCTATTTGACACAAATGCGACGTTATTAGATTTGCTTTGCGGAATATTGTCACTCAAAACAGAAGAAAGCTCCGCACGAGACAGGATATTGGCATCGATTGGACGAACTCGGGATCCATAACGACAAGGCAAGCTTCGCTCATGGATTTCGCTCATGAATTTCGGTCGGGAGATTTATGTATGATCTAGAACAACTTTTTCAAGCAAGTATTTAATAAAGTAAACTCTTTAGAAACTTGTAGCTTAAAAACTTGTAGCTTCGTCGACTGCTGCAGTAATATGGACCGGGCTTTCCCATGATATTTTAGACACATGAGTGCCTCTGAAGCACCCCTCTCGCTATGTCACGTACTAGATTTTCTGGGGACTAGATAGGACTCCGAGAATGGGGATAGCCAGTATTATCCTGTATAAAGGCTGTGTTTTCCCTCCTAGGAGGAGAAAACAGGCTTCTAGTCAGATTAGACACATTGTCAAGAACTAGCTATCAAAGTACAATAAGACCTTTATTATTGTACATTCATCTCTAATGAACTCTAAATACCCCTTGCGCTATATATAGTCCGAGCTTCCTTTGTCTATATCGTAATAAGCATGTCAAGCATTGCCATTTGGACTCTTCGACGCAATCGCAGTAGGTGTTGACTGTCGGTACCCTCTCGTCTGGCATCACGGGGTATAGAGTCTGAGTCGCATCGGTATGGTTATGACTGCAGTTATGGCAATAGGTGATGTTGTAACGATAGTTAATTTTGGTTTTGTAGTCGATACTATAAGTGTAGTTCATGTCGTGGTTTACGTGGATTCTGCTAATATTCTCAGTCTTATTCCCGCTGTTATTGTTGCCGCCGTTTATGCTAGTGCTATAGTTATAGTCATACTCAATATAGTCTGTGACGATACTAAGACTACTGATGATACTGATTCTGTTGTTGCTATCCTGCTGCGGTATCTCGATCGTTCCTCTTTACAGTCAAGCCACGAAAGGGAAAAAGAAAGAAGACTCAATCCATGAGAAAAATACTCGTATAAGTAATTTTGTGGTTCTTTATCTCTCTTCATTTGTCTTTACCTTCTCTCCCCTGGGTAGATAGGGGTATGCATAGAGAATGGGCTATATGCCATCGAGGCTCCTTCTAGACTAGTGATATATGCTCTTCGCTTGGCAGAGTTTGAAGGATAGATTCGAACAACATACTTATTTTTATATAATCAAAAAGACCACATGAACATTCTTTAGGGTAATGCTCACTTCAACTAGCATCAGTAAGTCAACACAAACGACCATTATATTTATTGTGACTAGTCTTATCATGCCGAATACGAATCTAAAAGAGGTATACAGGAGCTTGCAGCAGCTCTCTCGAATGCTACCATCTCCCGCTGAATACGTGTATCAAAGAATAAACGTTATGACCCTGTTCATGGCATTGTCGTCTGGCATTGCCGTCGGGCCTGGTAGCAGGTGGTATGGGCGGCAACAGCGGTTACGTGGGACCCGGTAATCGCGCATCAAACGCGATGGGCTGTTGTACACATTTGTGATGCCATTATTCTCGTTGTCGATATTGTGGTGAGCGAACGATTCGAGCTTTCGAGCCTTGGGCGACGACATCAAATTGTTGATATCGCTTGGGTTCTTGGGCTTTCGTAGCTGGCAGAGAGAGAGAGCAGAGAGCGACTCCATGATGGATGGTTTAGAGTCGTAGGGCGAAGACCTGAGAGACAAGGAGAAAAGTGTACAATAACACTTCCCAGAAAACTGCGGTCGGAAAAATCGAAAGTATAATGAAAAGAAAACTGTAACGATTAGCAGACGGTGTGTATTACTGTGCCCCCGCCGAGGCAGCTGGCGCACGAGGGCCTCAATGAGATCTCGAATAACATCGATCCCACCACCATTTGGGTGTGGGTGGTACACGTTACCTATTTAAACTGAATCTCGACTGTTCCCCCCTGAGGGCCTTCTGCTCGACTTGCTGCTCGGAGAGTGGCTGAATTTGAGAAGCTGATGGCGACCTGTGTCGGGAACTTGACCGTGTGTGTCCACTATCTGATATGGAATTGTGACAACATGGCCGTTGTTTCCGACAATGGCGTTGCTGCTGTTCCTGGGACAGGACCCGGCCCATCCTTTTCATCCTTGTCTGGCTGTGGCTGGTGCAATATTTTTGTGCTGGTCTCTGCTAATTCATCCGCAAGTCCCAGAATATCGAATGGGACAAAGATGTATGATATTCTCCTAGGAATACGTGATGTAGATATTATTCCCTCCCACTCTGCCGTGATAGGACTATATATGTCTGAGACGCCAGGTGTAGGCCTGATTTGGCGCATATCCAAAAGGATTGCTTGAATCCCGATGTCCCATATAAGATAAAGCTGGCCGAAGTTTAACATGTGGAAATTCAGCTCGCGCATTGCTTCGGCAAGTCGAGTATTGGTTATGCGTTCCCGGAATAAATACCAGAGTAGAGATTGTGCCGCCACGAAGATACTTTGGTTGATGACTTTATAAGAAGGTGGGCTATCCCGCTCGATAAAGATTTGTACAGTGTTCTGAAGCTGTCCCGATCTGTGAACGGGAAAAACAACCGGCATGTTGACATGTCCTGCTTCATCTGGATGTTCCGACATGCCCCTTCTTTGAACTTCTAATATATCGGCAAAGGAAGCAACACCATCGCGTTGACGTATGTGGTCCCGTAGCAGTAAGGGAGGTGACTGTTTTTGTCTCATTTTGAGGATGTGCGTGGTGTTTTGCGTCTCCGAAGGTTATAACGGTGAATAATAATCAGAAACCGTGACCTGGTAAGCCGTCCATAGCCACCCGGGAGTGTCTGAGCTGTGTGACGAAATGCCACAGCGAGCTTGGCCCCTTAGAGAGGGCAAGAAATTGTTAGTCTGGTGTTTGAGAGAGATAAGTCTCAGAGAGAAAAAAAAACCCTGATGTAGTGGTCCCTTTTTATGTCTGTCCTGACCTTGTGGCCCCTGAAAGCAGGGCAATTACTTCTAGCCTCAGAATTGCATATTGTAGGTAGTGAAAACCTGGTTGTCAAAGACCTGATAAAGTTTTTACGTATGCTTTGTTATACCTATCCCCGAGGCTTAGTTTGTTAATGTACAAAAGTATTATATTACCCAGAAGGCGCGGTAACGCCGCTGGTGGAACTCGGAACTACTTTTACAAGTGAGTACCTCCCTCGGAGAAATAAAACGATACTATTTTTCACAATATTCATACTCCAAGTGTGATAGCATCCACGGCTCCCTGTTGCCGCTCAAGGTTCAGCTCCTCAGCATATGGACTCCTGGCGATATAACTAGAGACATGACATTTCCTTTGGAGGCCATATCATGACAACAAGAAGTAGGTTGTAGAGCGCGCTAGGGCAAAAATTAGTTAAGTTCAACTACGAAAAACAAACCTTATCTCCGACTAAGTGTCACTGATGCTGCTGGAATTGCGAGACCGAGGTGTAAGCTGAATGTCCAACAGGGCACTCAATTAGAATAGCCTCGTCACCCCTGCCGACATAACTGCACTTGTATCAGCCGGGTACGGTGACGTCCTTGTATAGGATACTACCAGCAATCGTAAAGGTTGTTAGAATTGACGAGTACGGACTCAGCATGGATGTAAACCGCATATCGTTCACCACATATTCAACCATCTAACTAGTGGCGGCAACTTTGAAAACGCCTGTGAATGTAATTGCAAATGCTGCATTAACCAGATAGGCATTCTGCCCTCAGCTGTTGAATCGCTATCGTGTTTATCTAAGTCAGAGATTTGCACGTAGAAACGATTTAAGTCGTAATAGTCAGAATTCTACCTCAAACTATAGTACCTGATATATCTGGGTTTCGGCGGTCTGGCTGAAGTAAAAGCGGCGTTGCTTAACTTACTGCATGTAAGTGGATTAGTGTAGGTAGTTCGCAAAAGTCCGTGCTAATTTACCTTTTTATCTTCGGTCCAGGTACATGTAAGTTTTGCGGTAACATAGATCAAGATCTACCTATCCCGAAGACTAATATAGTGGTTGTTTAGGTAGGCTCCAGATCTACTTAATAGTGCACCGGGCTGATGTTTCCTCATCACATTATTTACAATCACTATCGTTCAGTATCTGGTTTACCTATGTATATAGGAATCACTCACGGGGAACATGATGAATACATGAGTACTTACTCCTGCAAAGGAGCGGGGCGAACCGATAACCTGCCGGTAGTATTCCGTTATCTATATTGTCAGAACTGTGATGTGAAATCCAATCAGATATACTTCCAGAGGTTCAGCAGTGATGGTAGCGGTGAGAATGTGACGAGTATCTTTTCATGGTATATATATATTACAGTCCTATTTGCATTCTAGGTACTTCACAAGATACCCATATGGGCTTTCAGTGACTTTCATCTATAGCCGCGCCCACCACGACGCTGGTCTCGCCCTTGATAAGTGGGAGGCGGTCCATTATACTGTTGTCCCCCATAGCCTTGGTATGGAGGCACACCTGGCGGCCCATGCTGTTGGTTATATGCTTGCCCACCGTAATTCCCATAGCCGTTACCACGGCCGTTGCCGTATCCACCTTGGCCGCCGTGGTAGGCTGGGGGCGGTGGCGGCGGTAATCCGTTTCCAAACCCGGGAAAGCCTGGTGGTGGTGGCGCCCATCCTGGTGGTATCACAGGAGGGCCTGAGAATGCATTAGGCCCATTGTGTCTGCTCCCGTTGTTATAATGGCGATTATTTCCATCGCGCCGCGAGTCTGGGCCGTAGTTCATACGTTCTCTTCTTCCATCATTATGCTGACGTCCAAGAGGGGCACCGCGGTAGCTCCGACCGGAATTTCGTGTCTTGCCCTTGAGCTCCTCGATGTCACTGCTGTTTAAGGCTGCCACTGGCATTCGTACACCACGTAAAAGCATCGATTTGTGCGTATGAGAAGAGCTCGGCATGTCATAGTGGACACTAAACAAGGTCAGTATTATGTATACATCAATCATTGCTAAGGACGGAAGACCTACGTTAGAGAACGATCGTCTTCGATATCAGGCATTCCTTTTCGTTCTAGTGGATATTCAAGCGTCGCGTGCGGAAGATATTCTGGCATCTTCTCGATATCGCCCGATAGCCCTTGACTTTTACGAGGGTCAAGCTTACTCTTTGGGGCACCTTGCTTTTTCGAATAGAACTGTGCAATGATATCATCGTACAGCTCCTGGTTTTCTTCAGAAAGCAGAAGACATTCTCTGCCAGGTTGGTTACGAGCAGCATCTTCAGCTTTCAATAATGGATATTTTTCCTCAATCGCAGCTAAGAGGCGAGGCATCTCAATGAACGGTAGAAGGGCTACGCCTTGCCAAGCCATCTTTTTGCCATTGAGGTCGACTACGAAGTCTTCGGGGTAAAAATCGATGATAGGACTTTCTGACTCTGTCATCAGAGGGTGAAAGACGTCTGGTAGCACGTGGCGTGAAGCAGCCGGCTGCACGCTCATGAGCTGCTCGAATGGCCTCGCGATCCTGCCCTTTTCGAACTTGATTTCCAGCTGAGCGAGGTCCCTGAAATCTTGAGCAAACGGTGCGTAATGATATGGATAGAACCATTCCCATGAAGGGCAACCCTGAAAATAATACCTGAGAACCCATGCTAGTCCTTCAGTATATGCCCAGGCCACCTTGCGTCGGAAGTCTAGATCTTTCGCGTCGACGTGGAACTTTTGCTCGTAGTACCTATCCGCGTAGCCATCCTCCCATAGCCGGACGCTGTCTTCTGGTTCGTCTGCCGTGGCCGATTCGCTACCGGGTGTGCTGGTGCCGTCGGCCTCCATCATAGATGCCTTGCGTTTTGCCACCGCAGGAGCCGCCTGCTGTTCTGAGCTCTCTGGTTTATCTTTATCTTTAGGTGTTGACATGAGACCTTGAATCTGGCTTTTAAGAACAGCAGCAGCACTTTTGTTTGCTGTATTAGCATCGCCAGCTGTTGCGCCACGCTTAACAATCATATCGTGAGTAAGAGAATTTGACAGCCCACCAGGGAGACCATTTTGAGGAGTGTCTCCGTAGCCTTTAGCTCCCTGGTTGTAGCCTTGGCCGTTGCGCTGCTGCTCTTGCAACTTTCGACGTTTGAAACTTGCCTCGCGCCTGTCTTCAACTTCTTTACGACGTCTGAAAATAGCGTCTTCTTGTTTTCCTAGTCCATCGAGAATGTATTGTGCCCTCTCTAGGTCCACATGTCCGTCTTTAGTCATGTAGCCACCCATGAAGGTTAGGTTATCTCTCCATATAGCGGTCAATGTATCAATGCCATTTTCGCGAATTTCAAGAGCAGGAAGGTGAGGAAGAAAATCATTTCCAACAAAAAAGCACATGAACACCCAATCGTCAATCGCTCTTTCGATGTCCCAGCGAAACGGCAAGCCGGGAACTTCGAGCTCTACAGCGAGATATTCTCGCAAAACTGAAACATGCAGCCAGATGAAAGGCTTTTGCGGGACAGCTTTGTCCTTGTCGTCAGACTCACCCTCTTTCTGTTTTGCTTCTCCACGGCATTGTTGGGCATCGTGGCCTTTCTGACCACATATCTTGCAGGTGCGGGCCTTGCCTTCCTGAAAAAAGACATCCTCTCGGAGCACACGGAAATGAGGTTCATGAGTTGCGAGCCCTAACATAATGAGATCGGCATCCAGCCCATATATCACATGTCTTGTGTTTGGGTCGTGGTCAGGTGAGGCTCTCTGTGAACGAACAAAATTCATGATCTTGTGCTCGCCCTCTCCGGGTACTGTAGCATCAGAGATAATGACTTTCATATTAGCCCAGCCGGGATCAGTGTTCAGCTTATAGGCACACCAATATCTCAAACTGATAGCTAGAATGTCCATAAATGGGGTACCAGGAGTAATTGAATTTGAATCGAATGCTTTCTTAGTTAACGAAGCCAAGGTCTCAGGTGGCAAAACACCGCCATTCTGCTGCTTGATCATTTTCAACAACTCCTCCTTATCAGCCTGTTTGTCCTTAGCCTCTTGCGCGGCGCGGAAACGTCGCGATCGTTGTTGGTTCATCTTCGCACGCGGAGCAACACCATCTGCAGAGAGCAAAGTATCAGCGGAAGCCCTAGGTAGTACACAAACCGGTGCGTGAAGGGTAGGGGGAATGCTTACCGATAGCAATCATCAATAGCTTCCTTGGGCGGACCATGTTAACTACACGATCAGTGTACTTGAAAATCTCCATCATCATCTCTTCCTCATCCTTAGGAGCAGGCTTGTCCTCAGGGTGTGAGCAAGGATGGACAATGCCATTCATGTCGAGGTAGAGGTTATCGAACTCTTCGCCATTCGGGTTGGGACGGGTGGTGTCGACAGGTATCACGGAGCCATCTTCCATTACAATCGGCTTGTCTTCGATGACGGGTGAGATGATCTTGGGGTACTTGGTGGAAAGCCACCGAAACGCAGCTGGGATACCCATCGCGGCGGCTGCAAGGGTCTAATGGTCGCAGCGGACTGTAGATATTAGGATGACACTGACAAAGCTGAAGTATCTTTATCTAACTGAGCGAGATCCAACAGAAATGCTTTTGGATCACTAGAAAGGCGCTATTGAAGACGGGCTGAGAGGACAGGAAGTATAGTGGCACACTGTAGAGGATACAGAAATCAGATCACAGTTGGATTTCAGGAAGAAAACGGCGAAACAGCTGGTCGTGCACTACTCGTAGATGACGGGTTGGTGGGCTAGGATAGAAAAAAGTCGACGCGACAACAACCAGTGCTCCGCAATTCTCTTTCTGCCTTTCGTGCAGCTTACAAGGCACTGGTAGGAAGATAGAAATCCGAATAGGCGGTAGGAAGAAGCGCGCAAATGTGCGTGAGACAAAGGGCTTCCCTCCAGAATTCGCCGGGTGCCTGAAGGAATTATGATGTAGGCAAGCAAATCTTGCGACGAGGCTTTCGATTGATGGATGGATACTGGTAAAGAGTTCGCAGGATTGGCTGCAAAGTGGGAGCCACCATAGCCGAACCATTGAAGATTAGTCGACTGGTAGGTAGGTATTCCGTACATGGCCGGACCCTGCACTAGTACTATAGAAGTAAGGCAGAGACGCACTACATACCTCAAGTACTACTTGAATAAGGTAAGCGCTTCCCTAGTAAAATGCAACTTAGCGCAAGAGATACAGGATCCACCCAAGGTACGCATATGTATGCATTTAACACCCATAAGCTTGGAGCTTCGAAATTCACGATAAATAGATATACCTTGAAAGTCGGTCAAAAGAACACCATTTCAAGAAATTGAATTTGTACCTACCTGGTGATAGGAGACACTTACCTGCATAGGTATACTATTTAAATCACCCTTATTCGAAGCTGTCTCTCAAAGACTCTACTTAAACTGAATGTGAACGCTTCAAGTGCTTGGTGCTGCCATCTCTCTGTCGTCGATTGTCCGACATTAGTCTGTCTTATAACACTAAAATTGTCCAAACCATTACGAAGCTAGCTGGGCTGAACCAATCTAACGCTCTCCTTCCCTCCCGACCTTCTTCCAACCTTCAGCCTGACTGCGCTATGTCGCTTCGATGAGTGAGTAGGTCGTCTTTGCCAATGGCCTCGTCACACGAGAACGCAAACGAACGGTACGAACCATGTTCTCGAGCATTGCGGCTGCGGCGCCCGCGAAGCAGTCCGTAGGCGAAACTATAACCGTCCTCAGTGGCCGCCTCGGCTCTGCCACTCTCCTCGAAGACCGCCGTGCCGCCATCCTCGGCCTGCGCAGCTTCGCCAAGGACTATCCCGCGTCTGTTGCATCCGGTGCTCTGAGGAGCTTGATCGGGTGCTTGTCGACCGATGGCGAAGATGTCGACACTGTGAGGGTCGTCCTCGAGACGCTGTTGATGCTCTTCAACCCAAATCAAGACAGCCCTGAAGCCTCTGAAGAAATTGCCCTGTGGCTCGCAGACGAGTTTACCCAGCGGCAGGAGAACATCACGTTGCTTCTGGATTTCCTCGAGACCACCGACTTCTACTCTCGGCTCTACTCGTTGCAGCTGCTGGTTGCTATTCTCTCTGCACGGACGGAAAGAACAGAAGAGTGTATTTCCTCTGCACCACTCGGTATCCCTCGACTAGTTGCCGTCCTCGATGATCAACGAGACGCCATCCGAAATGAGGGGCTAACGCTTCTCACATACCTTACACCGTCCTCGCTACTCATACAGCAGTCGGTTGCGTATCAGAATGCATTTGAGCGGACCTTTGCCATTGTCGAAGCTGAGGGATCGCTATTAGAGGGTGGTAGGATAGTTGAGGACTGCCTCATATTCCTAGCTAATCTTCTGCGCTTAAATCCCCCAAACCAATCGCTGTTTCGGGAAAGCGGGTGTGTTGTGCAGCTGGCCAAGCTGCTGGAAAGTACGTATCATACAAATCAAGAGGAGGGAGAGGAGGAGGTTGCCGCATGGGCTCAGGAACAGCAGAACAGAAACATCTACGCCTTACTAGCTGTTATTCGACTTTTCCTAGTCCCCGGGGCCGTGGGGACCTCTCAGAATCAAGCAGCTTTTTGGCAGCATGGTGTGCTTTATCATGCCTTACAAGTCGCATTTAGCCACAGGGCTGAGATGCCTATCAGAGCAGAGGTTCGGGATCTTCCCCAATTATTACAATATTCACAGAAATTGATTGTGCGTGTCGTAGGCTTTGACTACTTGTGCCGATACTGTCAGAGGCAACGCAAAGCTCCAGGAGAACTTTGCTCAGCTTCAAGTCCCATCGGTATTAGAAACGGCCCCCTCAACAAATGGACAAACGGGCAAGACGAATGGCATACCATCTGTCTATGTGATAGATGGCCTGTTAGATCTCGTCTTAAGCGTGCCCTCGACTCAGGCCTTTGACCTGCGTGTAGCTGCATGCCAATGCATCAAAGCATACTTCTTCAGCCACCCTGAAGTGCGGATGCATTTCTTACGGCGCGCTATAGAAGGCCACGCTTCCGGAGTGGATGAGACAGCTAATGTGTTGACTACACTACTACGACCCGTCAATATTACAGCCGCCAATGATCCGTACCGCCACTGGTTTGCTGCTACCATCGTCTTTCATCTTGTCTTCGAGAATCCTGAAGGGAAAACCCTTGCTATGTCGGTAACCGAAGGAGATGCAGAAAGCGGCGAAGAGGTAGTGACCAGCATTCAAACCATCACCGCTCATTTAGTTACAGCCCTTGGCAGAGGAGATGATGATCGCGTGCCTGTGGGATACCTGATGTTACTGATCGGGTGGCTATTTGAGGACATGGACGGTGTTAATGATTTCCTAGGAGAAGGCAGCAACATTCACGCTCTGGCACAAGAAGTTGTACGTCATCCTCCCAGTAGTGCCCTTGTACAAGGATTGTGCGCCATGATATTAGGCGTAATCTATGAATTCTCCACAAAGGATTCGCCTATTCCACGTTCCACTCTTCATTCGGTGATACTATCTCGAGTTGGGCGGGAGAAGTACATCGATGCTTTGAACAAACTTCGAAGTCATGCTCTGATGAGGGATTTTGAAGTTACACCGCAGAAGGGCGATGGATCTGGAAATCTGCCGGACGTTTACTTTGATCCCACCTTTGTGGAGTTTTTCAAAGATAATTACAGCCGCATTGCAAGAGCTATTGATCGAGATCCCGGTCTCGAAATTTCCGTGGTGACGAATGGCGTCCAGAAAGGCATATCTCGTGAGCTAGTTGACTCGCTGCGTTCTCAACTTGAAGAAAAGGAGCAGGCTTTACAGGCAACTCTTACCGATGTGGCGTCCCTCAATGGAAAGCTTGGCCAAGAGCAAGCGGATCATCGACGTTCGAAAGAGGCATCCATCGCCGAACTTGCTCGTATCAAGAATGTGAATGAAGCACTACAGCGCGCTCACCAAGACGAGCTTAAGTGAGTTCAGCCGAATACAGAACTAGAGAATATTACTGACGGCAATAGGAAACTTGCAACTCAACAGCAGGCCAAAATTGATGCGCATCAAAAACAAGTTGAAGCGGCTAAGAAAGAGGCTGCAGCTTCTATAGAGTCGCTGCGAGTCGAGCATAATTCAAAGGAGGCTGAGTTGCAGAGGCAAATAGATTACGTTCGCAAGACAGCTGAAGCGGAGACGGCTCGTGTCCAGCGGAGAGCTGAGGCTGACATGGCGGATCTTCGTGCCACTATCAGTCGTCTTGAAGTTGATCTGATGAAGGTTTGTGCAGCAATCCACCTAATGCATGGGCGCCGGAGAGATTACTAACTTGAATTCAGGCCAATAAGGCCAAGACGCAAGAAATAGAGGCTACTCGCCGGGAACTTAACTCCAAGTTGGCAGCCGAGGAGTCTAAGTCCAAATCCGCCGAGAAGCGGGCCGCGGACTTGGAAAAGCAACTGTCGGCGAAGCAAAAAGAAATTGAAGAGGTGCGTCGAGTATGCCTTCCAATATCCAAGTAGCTACTTACATTTCATTAGGTTCAAACACGATTGAAGGGGAAAGAAGAACAACAACTATCCACGCAAACCGAATTGGACGATCTTCTTATGGTCTTCGGCGACCTGGAAGAGAAAGTTGAAAAATACAAGGTATGGTCCGATTTTGCACGAACCTCAATTGAAACAATACTGATACAGCTACATTTAGAAACGTCTAAAAGGGTTAGGGGAGACGGTGACGGATGGTGAAGAGGAGGAGGGTGATAACGATGAGGACGACGAAGAAGATGATGATGATTCGGACGAGGACGAAGTAGATTAGTGCCTAGCGGCAGGTCTCAGAGTCCACTGAAGATGCGTCGTGCCGAAGCACAAAGTCAACCAAAGCAACCAGAGAGGGGACAAGCAAACATTCAGCGTCAACTCCCGGGCCAGTAGCCCGACTACCTAAAGCTTAGTTATGCACATAGCACGTATATAAAGTGAAGAATATGTCGTTATCCGATATTCCACCCCACCACAATCCCACTTCTTAAGAAATTCTTCGAGGCCCATGATATTAGAATCGCGACTTATATCGTCAAATAGCAGTCGATCTCTCGGCAAAATTAGTGCAGTAGATCTTGTCGTTGTATATCAATCAATACGACTCGTTTCAAGAGTTGGTCCCGCTAAGGCGTCATTCGTTATATCTCACTGTCTTCAACCTCCGCGTACCACTCGGTTCTGGATCATATACCCTTACCCTTTTATTAGCGGAGATCTGATATAGCTTGGGCCTTTGACTTTCCCCTCCCGATAAGTCCGTTGGTCGCCTAAACCCTCAATTGGATTCAAGATGGCTACCTCCAGCAAGTCGGAAAGGCCGCTCAATGATAACCCCCCCAGCGACTCGGAGTCGGACGACTCGAGGGATGAAGAGGGCTGGAACGACGTTGAGGAGGATGAGGAGGAGACGCCCGAGGTCATCTCGCTGCTCGATGATCGTGTTTTTCCCGACGTCATTTCCATGTTGGCGCATTGCAAGGACAAGCATAACTTCGATTTCCTGGCCGTGCGCCAGAAATTGCAGCTTGACTTCCACGGCTGCGTGAAGCTCGTTAACTTTAGTATGTCTATTCTCTTCTTGCTTGTTATCATATGCCGAAACAGGCAATAGCGGTGACATAACACCAAATCAGACTATATAAAAGCGCAGAATCCGCTGTCTTTGTTTCATTTCATATTGTCCTGCTTCGATTTGGTCCCGGACTCGACACTAACTGCTTAATAGTCCGTCAACGAGTGCATGAAGGTCTTCCGGTGAGCGAGAACATATCACTCGCCGACATCGACGACGATGCATACCTGAAGCCTGTGCTGGACGACGACGCCGTGATCATCGGTCTCTTCGACCTCCCAGAGCTGACTGCCCCAGGCGACCTTCTGTCAGCCCAGGGTGGCGACAACGCAGCGCTTGTTAACGACTTGCTGAGGCGCAACACGGAGCTCCAAGAGCAGCTCGCCACCGCCTTGCTCCAGCATGAGAATTACAGGGCTGCCGTGTCCAAGACGCTGGATGAACGCTGGGGCGAGACGGAGGAGAAAACTAACGAGGGTGCCGGCAAGGGAAAGGGTAAGGATGGTGCAGATGGCGAGAAGGAGGATGACTCGAAGTATTACTGGGAGTCGTATGCTGGGGTTGGTGAGTGACTATTTATTTTCCTACGTGTCATAAACCCTAGAATTCTTGCCTCAAATGTCATGGTTTTGGGATTACAGGCGCTGACGACCAGAATAAGATATCCACGAGACGATGCTCAAGGATACGGTGCGCACCGATGCCTACCGTGATTTCATCTACAACAACAAGCATCTGTTCGCGGGCAAGACAGTCCTCGATATAGGATGTGGTACAGGTAAGCCTACCTTAACTAATCTGTAGTCGTTCCGTATTTCAACCTAACTGCTAACTTCTCCTTAGGCATTCTCAGCATGTTCTGTGCGCGCGCAGGCGCAGCTAAAGTACTAGCCGTCGATGCCAGCGACATAATCGTCAAAGCACGTGAGAACATCTACCGCGCAGGTCTCTCCGACACCATCACAACCCTGCACGGCAAGATGGAAGAAGTCCAACTGCCGGTAGACCAGGTCGACATTATAGTGAGCGAGTGGATGGGGTACTGCCTCCTATTCGAGGCCATGCTTCCCTCAGTCCTCTACGCGCGCGACAAGTACCTCGCAGCGGGCGGCCTTATGGTCCCCTCGCACACGAACATGTGGGTAGCCCCCGTCTCGGATCCGGTCTGGGTAGCAGAGAACGGCGAATCCTTCTGGGCGGACGTCTACGGCTTCGACATGGGCGCCATGGCGAAGGGGATCTACGACGAGGCGCGCGTGCTGCACTGGCCCGGGGATAAAGTCTGCGGCGCCCCGAGCGCGTTCAAAATGCTGGATCTATACACGACGACAGCCGCGGACCTCTCCTTCACCGCGCCGTATGCCTCGCGGCTCACGCAGGATGTCGATGCCATCGACGGGTTTCTGATCTGGTTCGATACTTTCTTCTCGCCTACTCCACGAAACCAAGAGACTGCTGAGACGACAAGCACCGACAAGCACCCCGTTCCGGATGACGCCGTGGCTACGGAGTGGATCATAGACAGCAAGGGAAAGCGGGATCAAGACCGCGTCGCCTTCACCACGGGGCCGTTCGGCGGTGCCGAGACGCATTGGAAGCAGGGATTGCTTCATTGTGATCCCCACATAGGCGAGAAGAAAGACGCTGCGGAAGAAAAGCAGAAGAAGAAGGACGACGAGGTGCGTGGCGAGATCACATTCGCGGTCGCTGAGGATAATGCCCGAGCGCTCGTTATCAAGGCTACGTGGGACGAGGGGCGGAAGCAACAAAGCTGGGCATTGAAGTAGAGAAATACTGTAGACACAAATCCATTTCGCCATTCGGAATTAAAGCTCTGTATATGACAAAAGCAATGGGGATTAATTCGAGATACTGCTTAAGAAATAGCTACGCAGTTAGAACGGCATGGTTGACTAACCCCCGTTTTCACATACGTTGGCCATTCTTGGTTGATAAACCCTTACAGCATCACAATCTGCCACGTACGACCATAGCCATCGGAAAACTCGGGATCCCGTCCGCTCTCCCATAGATAAGCCGGTATGAGCGCCACACTAGTAGTTGGGTCGGTGACGACCAGCGAATCCGTGGTGTTGTACGTTTTGTCCTTTTTCTACCTTTTTCATCTTTTTATAGTACTTTACGAGATATCTTTGTGAAATGTGCGAGATCGATTCCTGTTAATAACTTTTGTTCTTTCCCCTTTACATTTCTCTTGTTCCAATACTAGAGAAGAGATAGGAAGATACAGATCTCTCTTTTCTCACCCTTGCTTCATATCTTATGTGAAGACCTAGCTGTACTTAAAAACTAACCTTCTTGCAATCCTTTCCGTTGCTTTTCATACCTTGCCCACGTATTCCTTGTCCAATAATTTACGTTTGTTTTCACCAAAAGAAAAAGAAATGAATGGAGAAGAAAAGAGAGACAGAGTGAAAAGGAGAAAATGCTGATGTCACATCAGACACGGGGATTAGAAATGTAGAATTAGACATCCTTTTCATTCTTTGGTAATACATAAACGATGGCTAACGCAAGAATGGATGAGCCAGACGGCCTGCCGGTGCATGTGTATATACCTTGGAAAGGCGCCCACGTTTAAGTATCCAGTTCCAATAGACGCTAAAGACCATGCAGGAGACAATTCCCTTTGAGACTCAGCCTTGCCCGGCATCTTTGGAATTGAATAGACGTAATGTCTAACTTCAGTGGTTAGGCTATCGTGCATTCATAATACTAGCTACCAACGATGGGCAGCCTGCTCTCTATAGCAAATAAAATCCTCGTCAGAAAGTAAAGTATTAAGACCACTCTTCCTTCAAGTATCCGGTCCATCCATATTCCCTGGGAAATACTCTCGGCCTAGTAGCCCCATTCCCCAAGTGCACTTTTTTGAACGCCTCTATTGTAAAATGCATAAATCAGACTGCTTCAAATAGTGGGAAAGTCATCATCGTTTCTAAAATCATGATACAGCGTATTACCGCTGATAATCTGGGTGTTGCGATTGAGGTACATTTGCTCCACCCAGCCTGCTTCTCGAATCGCTTGGGTTCCGTGTGAGGTTCCTGGTTGACGAAGCCCCTGGATATGGTGAACCTTCGGAGTGCATACCAGTCTGGCTTGTGGTGAAGGGGTTTGGCCCGCCCATCTGTGCTTCTTCGTCAAACGGTCCCATATGCTGCGTTACCTGGAAACTCGGGGTCCTATCAATAGATGTTTCTACAGAGACCGATTCGCCGGCCCTGCGAAGGCCGCCCCGCTGGCTCGCTGTCTTGCGTGGCCCCGATACCGAAGAATCGATATCGTGAGACCGTGTTCGATCAATAGGTTGACCGTGAGCATCGCTCAGAGTTTCGTCATCGCGATTGTAGCCCCATTCCTCTTGAACAGCTGTCATGGGATCGAAAGTATTTAGTTCCTGGGCTGCTATGCGTTCACTACCTGTTGTCACAGAGTTGGCAGGCACGAGTCGAGCGGCATCCTTATCTTTTTCCGCCTTGTCGCGGGCTGCGGCTGCCTCCGCATCCGAAACGCTCACAGAATATGTGGGGTTCGTGGGACCGCCCAGAGCTTCACCTCCTCCTCCAGGGGCGTTGATAGGCACTTTCTTCATCGCAAGCGCAAGGGCACAAATGAATTTGGATCTCCTGGTAGCTCGTACGATCTCGTTGTGCCAGTTGGACTTGTGCTTAATGGCGATCTTCAGGTTGAGTTTGTCCAGGTCACCCACACCACCCACTCCAATAGCGATATCTGGCTGGAAGTCTCTGGAGTTGTCAGGCGCCCGAACAAACCTCTCCATCTCTTGTCGCAGTAGTTCGATATCTTCAAAGCTCGTGTCATACGACACATTAACTTCGATAACTTCCTTCATTGCCTTACTTCGTGAAACATTCTCAATCCAAAGATTGTTGAGCACAATGTTTGGTACCTGGACGACTTGCATCTTATCGATTCTTGTGAAAACGGTGTAGAGCAACGAGATCTTTTCTACGATGAGTGCCTCTTTCTCCGGTCCAGTAATGTCGATACGGTCTCCGACGTCGTAAGGATGCTTGACAAAGAGGAAAATGCATGAGCCCAGGATTTCTTGAGAGGTAACAGAGAAAATGAAAGACAATGAGAGCAATGCAGTTCCTGCAGTCGAGAGTGTCGTGATGAACGAACTCTGGAAGAAGGCCACTAAATATGTTGGGTCAGCCATAAGTCAAATAAACATAGATTCGTGGTCCTTACAGAAAACAAAAATGACAAGCAGCAGCACAATGAAGAGCAAGATTTTATCAAATGCACCCAAAGCCTGGCCAATGTCTTGCATGCTGTGTGTGATGGCCTTTCTCTCTTTACCGATTTCGATCACTTTCCTGATCATCTCGTCAAGGCTGATGTCGCCGTTGCCATCAGCGTCCATGGCGTCGAAACTCTCATCTGCCTCGTCCTTATAGTTAGGGCCGAGAACTTCGGCGATATCCTCAGGGTATAATGACTCTTTTCCCTCTACGACAAAAGACATCCAAATACGCTTAGCCAAAGCCTCTGAAGTCTTGGCCTTTTCCAAGGCTTCAATAACGATTGAGTGTGCAGAGTTAGGGTTGAAGACTTCCTTGCCCGTGATCTCAGAAGCGATATTACCAAACGCAGAGGTAACTTTGTTTCCGAAACGGCCAACGTTGCCGATTAACCTCGCTGGAATGACGGCTCCCCCCTTCTTGCCTCTTTTCTTCCACTTCTTTTCACCTCCTGCGAGGAGCATCTCGATGCTATCATTGATGATCTCGTCTTCTTCGAGAAATTCGTCGCAGTACATCGGAAAAAGCTTTCGAGATGCGTCATACAGCATTCCAAGTAGATGGACGGCACGCTTCGATTCCTGGATACGATTGGCGAACGAACGTTGGTGATATGAAACACTGATAAGCTGGATAAAAGCCTTCTCGCCGAGGAAAATGGCCGACGACACAAAAGCGGCTCCGAGAATTGTTGCAATAGTATTTACCCAGGAGACATGCTCGTGACCACGTCGAAGAACATTGATGAAAACCAGCCAATCAGCAAGAGCCCAGAAGAAGAGTGATAGAGGGATCTGAAGGTTCCGAAGAAGGGCGGCGTATTTGCGGGTACCCGGGCTGATAACACCGGTGAAAAACATGAACGCGGGCGCAGACAACCAGGCAACGAGTTTTCCAGCCCAAAGTGCCAACCAGCCAACCTCAATCCAGATGAAAAATAGGAATAGAGAGGGCCCCGGTTCACCTCCAGTGCCGGAGCCGACAGGAATGTCGTTACGTTTATCCAAAGCAGCTAGAATGATTATAGGGGCGGCGAGCAAAGCTCCCACGGGGACGATGTAAAAGAGATAGCGTATCGGACCAGAGGCATGGATAATTCGATTGTAGAGTCGACCCATAGCATTGAGCGACAGCTCATTGCTTGCGAGCTCATCTTCAGAGGGCGCCCCCTCCCCTGTCCTGGCATGTCTTCGACCGCGGTGGAAGAAGTGGTGCTTCTCATTTCCGCTGTCGCCTGAGTCTTCAGCTTGTTGATAACCCGATCCGATTCCTTGGCTAGCCTTCCGGGCGCCGGTGCCACTCGCGCTGGTCCGAATCTGGGTTAAAGGGATACCGCCGTCTACGTTGGAATTCGAGTTGCCCAAAGGTACAAAGCCCCTAGATGACCTGGTGGGAGACCTGACAGACATGATGGCGCTGGCGGTCACGAGACCAGAGCAGAGCTGCTAACAATATGTGTAGTGAGTTGATGAGAAATGTGTGGTGATCTACTCGTGTATTTTGTAGATTGGCGACTGGTCGACAGATTCACACGAGGCCGCTCCAAGACAGCACCAGGCGATCAATTGGAGGTTGAGCCAGGTTTGGTGGGTGAGCTCCGTCGTCTCTGGGACGAGCAATGTGATGTGGTATGATGTGATGTATGTAACCAGGTGAAACGCGAATCGTGTGCTGAGAAATTGGCCGAATGCCTGCCCAGATAAACGAGAGACTGGGTGACGATGGCAAAAGAGAGGCAAAACAGTGGGAAAAATTGAGTTGACAGTGGCTGGGAAAAAGCCTATAATTACATGGTAGGTGGAGGACAAAGGTCAGAAGAAGAGAGAGTTTACCGACATACTGTACACTAAGAGCAGGAGCGGGATGTGTGTGACTCCTGGCAATGCTGGGTACCTAGCAAGGGAGGCGGTTGCCGCTGCTGTAGGTATCCTCTATGATGTTTGTACAGCTAGGTATGTACTCCACCCTCGACCCTGTACCCCCGACTCATGGCGTGCTGGAGCATTTACGAGATGGTGGAGATTCAGATAACCCACAAGGATCCACTGACGACACATACGCTACAGCTAAAGCAGTCTTCCGATCTACCCATCACCCATCCCAGTACCAGAAGACCTTTCCAGCATGGGATATATACAGTGTTTAGATCGACTTAACACTAGGTGTACGATATTGTAGTACCTACAAGTGTAGCATGCACAAAAAATTACAGAAATCTAGCGGCAGCAGTTGAGACATAATCTTAGTCCAGAAGCCAATACACCTCTTGCCATGACGTGTTGACTTTTTTTTTTTTTACGCATTGAAAACAATGTGAATAAGAGTCTTTGTGTTTGAGATTTCTTTCAACGGCCCAATTAGAGTACGAGTTCGACTAAATGTTTCAAGTCGTGGGCTCCACTCAGCTTCCGCGCAAGGCAAGGGTTCTTTATTAGGGGCTGAAGGGACGGCGCAGGGACCAGGTAAACCAGGCTCGCCAGGGACCCACGGACCCAAAGGAAGTTTTCGCAGCGGCCTCCCAGGCCTGGTATTGGTCAGCCGCTTTGCAAGCCATTCCCCAGTAACCGGCTCCGCCGTAATGGCCCTGAAGCCACAGTGTCTTGGCTCAACGGATTAAGGTACCCGCGTCAGCCCGTGCCTTGGATATGCGCCATCGCTAGCCATCGCCTCCTCCCACTAATCTCCGCTATGGTGTGGTAGACGGGCGTTAGTTAGTACTGTATGTACAGTAGCGTTCGCCATGCAGACTCTGAACCCTCAATTCCTCGTGGCCGAGGCTACCCCTTTTCCATCCCAGCTGTTTCAAGTGTTCCTTTCGATTATATGTGGCAGTTAGGTACCTACCTAGGAAAATGTTTGAGTTGTATACGTATGAACTAAGTAAAAAACAAATTGTATAGACTCACTTCAGTCCAATACCGTAGAACAATGACAGAATGTGTTACACCCTTTTGTGTTACACCGCAGGGCCATACTATGATCTCAGCGCTTTCATCAGTTCTTTGATATTGATCTACATAGTATATGAATACTGTAGATCTACGCGCAGATTACGCGATATGTATCTCATTACAGATTTACTATCGTGGATCTGCCTACATCTGATGGATTTCATCCTGGATAGTGCTGTACTAAGTTATTTAGTGTATTCTCTTACCAGCCCGGTGGAGTGAGTGAATACGTGTACAGCACAGAGTCTCGAGAGTCTACTTAAGCAAGTACATAATTAGGGGTACGCATGCAAGAATCCGGTGTAACAGACGCACATGTTACTGTAAGTTGTGCTGTACAAGCTGAGTGTTCCGGAAGCTCGGCTCGCACCAGAATCTACAATCAATCTACCAACAATCAAACCATACTATGTTAATAGTACCAACAATAAGTTTGTCTGATAGACACTGCCAATGTGGCCTGAACCAGCATCGATCAAAGTTAGGGATGAGCGGAACAGAAAGCGGAACTCCAAAGGAAATCGGAACCGATCGCGGATCTGTCCCATATTTGGTCTCAAGTGGGTGGTTGGCTCGGTTGGTTCAGGCTTCGTCATCGTGCACATGCAAATCTTTTTAGTGTCGTCCAGCTTTTGGCTTCGCTTGCCAGACGAGCAGAACGTACGCGAGGTACGTACGATAACCGCTGATATTCAAGTCCCATACTGTATATGTGCAGACTAAAGAATATCTTCTGCCCACTCAAAACCCCGCTCTACCAACGATTTACCAGTTGAAGAGTAGGTTGGTCTCTCGGTCGCTTCTTTTTTCCCAACCAAGACCCGATCGACCCCAACCTTGTGAACATCGCAAGTTTGGGCGTTTCGCTGGCTCTGACCCACCAGTTCTCAGCGTTGATTCCCTCAATCTCGCGCAATACCGCCCGCGCATCCACGCAGGATGAGGATTGAGGTGCGCGTTACGATAGGATTGGCGCCAAATAATCAAATGTACTGATAGCTGATAGCCGAACCATCTCGAACAAGGCTTGATGCTTCATAATTCAATCCATTTGCAGGCACTTCATCCCCACGCACACAGGTCGTTGCCAACACCTGCTTAATATAGGCATTCTCCAACCTCGGTAGAAGACTCAATTGAAACAACCGCCCAAGCTTATTCCAGGTCATTGTCTCACCTATAATTAGGTTCTATAATTAGGTAACAGGGTCTATACTCCCCCATTTTTTTAAGTAACGTCTTGTGATAGTATGAGATCTCATAACAGGCAGGTGATTCAACGTAAAGGTGATAAACATCTGTTTGGCTTACGTCCTCGAGATTTACACAGAGACATGTCTAGAACATGATTGCGTAAGTATCTATCGTACAAACTGCCTAGACTTACTCGACTCCGGGTCTTAGACCTCATTTGTTTATCAACGTAGTCGTCACCGCGACGGCGGGGGTCTATCTGCCCGAATTTGCGTGGTGCAGGCCGATTTCAGACTCAGTCAGTATGACTCGGGATGCTGAATTCAACCCGTATCCATATGCCGATGCATTCAAAACGGATTCAAAATAATATGCCGACGTGAGATGTGTAACCAACTACGCAATGCCATAGGGGTGGGCCGATGTAAACGAGGTCTAACTACTTACCTAGTAGTATGATATCATCGTCAGCCCCAATACGCGAATTCCATGCCCGAGCTATTACCCCTACTTTTGTTGAGCTTCACGACGCTTCATTAGCAACAATTCTCGGGTGGATACCTTAGTAATATCTAGAATCAAATTGCTAACTAGCTCATCATGCCAAAGCACTCTCAATAGTCTTACGAGTTCTAGTTGTCTGTGTCCTTAATCAATCTACTTTGCGGTCATTTATGTGAGCTCATTATGGTCATGACAGAAATGCTATCGCCTACATAAAAATCACGCTGCCACGGTGAAATACTAATACCTAATATTGGACGCAAACACTTCCAGCTTTGAATTCAAGTCGGACGACGCCAAGCTGTGGCTTAATAGTATCGTTGGTTCCGCATCTGCATGCTCCCGCGTGTGGAGTAGACCGTGGTTGGTGAGAGCATAGGCGGGGTACATGCATTGCGTCACATTTTGAAGAAGGGCGGGAGAAGTTCTGCCACGAGATGGACAGGTTTGCGGATGAAACAGAATTAAGTAATTTATTCCAATCTATCTATTAGAGTATTAACTTCATTCTAATTTTATAGAAAAAATAGGATTAACTAATTAGTTGCACGAGGATTGATCGACTTGTTCTACGAGCCGTTTCATCTCTTTCATCGCACTTTGGTCCCTGTTAGCTTTCCAGTTTACTTACGCACGAGCAACGAAAATGATGAAAAACTCACAGTTGTTTAAAGTCGGGGTCTTCGTGGAAACAAAGTGAGATGATTATATGCTGCTTGATCGCGTATATGGCATTTCGGATATCAAAGTCCTCTACCGGTTCTGATATTGGCATATGCTTCAGGTATTCATCTATGTATGATTGCCCCAGGCGATATCGTGGGTTTCGGCAGACAGCTAACTCAGCTGTGTCATGGTCATAGATTTAGCAAGGCTGATTAATACTATCCGGTTTGTCTAGGGTTTCAAGGAAATATCTTACCTTCATGATGTGCCCAACAAGCACACGAGTCAAACATACAAATCGTGTCTGAGCCTGCCCTAGGTTTTATATTTCCGGGCCACAAGTTCGAGTGAACCAGACACGGGGTTATGGTTCGACCGTTTGATTCCAAAGCTCCCAGATATCTAGGGACCACAACATCGAAGAAAGTTTCCTGTAGTTGGGAGTACTCCTCATCGATCCCGTGAAGCGCTTCATCCTGACGCAATAATGATTTCACTTGATGAGTCCAGACAGCCTCCCAGGATGAATCCTGGATATTGTCGACAATAACGTTGGCTACGTGCGTAGGACAGTGGAAACCGAACTTCCCCTCGGGCCAATTGCTTCGCTTGTGCAAAGTTGCGGCCGCTTCGGCCCATGCGGCAGGACTCGGGGCCTCGTCGACCATATCGACAAAGTCACAGATATAGAAGTGCACATCCGGGTGAGTCATATATGTTCCGAAACTGACCGGACGGGGAACGTATTCAGGTATGAACTCGTAGAGGGCATTCTCAGCCTCGAAGGCACCTTTAAGTATGGCATAACCGTCGTCCCCGGAAGCACTCTAAACCAACGTTAGTCAACTTATCTCGTCGGCAGGGATCAGAGCCGGGATGTTACCTTCTTGAAAAAAGTCTCGGTGCCATTATCCCCATCCCTGGCCTCGATCTTCACGGTCTGTACCCAAAGACTCTCGCCGGATGGAGCCACGAAGTGGGTTTCACTGCTGGTTGGCAATGCTGATCTTATCAGTATATCTCGAACACCGTACGTATATCGCAGAGGCGGTCAGCGTTACCTGCAACTATATTGGCATCCAAGGTGGCATCATCGCCCAGATCATCAGGGGGTATCAGAGTAGACGTCGCCATTCTAGAGGTTGTTCGAATCTAGGAAACAGCATGGTTGTGAGAGTCCAGGGTCCGAAATCCAGGGTCTTAATTAACTGCCAGAATGCTCCCCAAAGTAATCAAGGAACGAACTCTACTTCGCGCATGCAATGCAGGTAACAAGTAACAAACCCTATTCTGTATGCGCTCCTAATTGGGACGACCGCATGGGAAGTGCGGGGTTCTTCATTTCTGGCCTCAGGGCCGGGTCACTGTGTCCAATCGGTCTTGTTGATCATGTTGCAGTGCCATCATCAGTCCATCATGACAGACGCCGCGAAGTAAGCTGCATGCGGGCCGTCATGTGTTCCCCAAGACTGGTACCTACCTACGCGCTACACGACCGGTATCATCGGCTATGTCGTCATACTATTGCTTTAGCGAGCTAAGGGTCCATCCACAGTGGAATAATACCTCCTGTAACCGCGGCTAGCTAAATTACCGAAGAGCGCTAGCACGGTCACGTGATGACGCATCAACATGCGTGTTCATGTTCCACTACTGTCGCGTTTACTAAGTATGATGAGGCAGCTAACCGTACTAGTTATCTAAGTACTAACTACAGCCGCCATGAGACGCTCTTTGCGACAGGCACAACACCAAAGCCGGGAGGTGTCGAATTCTCCTTCAATAGCGCTTTCAGATACGAATAAGAGTGCGGAATCAGTGACCTCGCATAATTCACAGAAAACCAGGAAAAGGATAGTGCCATTGCAGACGCGTAGCGACGCGTCTCACAGTGAAGATGATGACTACCAATCATCAGACAGAGAGCTGCCAAAGAAGAAGCGCAAAATAAATTCGAGCAATAAAAGTGCGCAGAAAAATGGAAATTCACAGGTCTTTCAGCAACTATTCAGGGCCGACAGAGTGGCGTATGATATACCACCATGCCAGTTGCCTCAGCGCATTCATAATATCGACTATCACCGTCCACTGCTACTTGATAGTCGAAAGTCCCGGGACGGGCTTCTCAAATGGTTCGATAGCGTCAGTTCACACCGGTCAATGCCGTGGCGAAAGTCCTGGATTGACCCAAGAGTCTTTGCCGACAATCCTGCGCTCTTGCGTCAAAAGCTGGAGCAGCGCGCCTATGAAGTCTGGATCAGTGAGATCATGCTACAACAGACACGTGTCGCGGTTGTCATAGACTACTGGAATAGATGGATGCAAAACTGGCCTACAATTCACGAACTGGCTGCCGCTAGTAGTGACGATGTTCTGGCCGCGTGGCGTGGGCTAGGTTACTATAGCCGTGCCACCCGGATACATGGTGCTGCGAAACTCGTGTGTGAAGACCCAACGATGAATGGTCTTCTGCCTTCGTCTGTAGACCGGCTCGTCGCAAAGGTGCCTGGGGTTGGACCGTATACTGGTGGTGCTATCTCTGCTATCGTATTCGGCAAAGCAGCTCCCATGGTGGATGGCAATGTGCTTCGTGTTCTCAGTCGCCAGTTAGGTCTTCTTGGCGATGTGAAAACAGACAAATCCGTCATCGATCTCCTCTGGGCAGCGGCCGACAGCCTTGTAAAGGCTGTTGCACAGGACTCTCCCGAAGACAAAATATCAACCGCTGGAGAGGAACAGATCAGCGATAGACCAGGACGATGGGGTCAAGCGCTGATGGAGTTGGGTAGCACAATCTGCAATCCTAAGCCAGACTGTGAAGCTTGTCCTATCAGTGGAACGTGCCGTGCATACGGCGAAGGTCTACAGCTTGCTTCCACGAAAGGATTTGCCCCAAAAGCCGTTTTAACAAACACCAAACCTAGCCTACCAGATATTGAAGATTCATGCAATTTTTGCAAGCCATTCGAGGAGGTTGCACAGAGCAGCCACGATGGGGATACAGAGATCGTCCCGGCACCAAAGAAGAACAAGGCTAAACCACGAGTTTCCAGGCAAGCTACTTTATCAGCGTTCTTCACACAGTCTAGTGAATCGAAAAAAGCGATCGAACCCGCGCCTGCAGAACTCACCGCTGCAGGACTGGATGTCATAGTCGAACATGCGAGAAAGTTCCCTGTCAAAATCATCAAAAAGGCGGTGAAAGAACAAGAAACTCTCGTATGCGCTATACGCCGCGGCGATGGGAAGTATCTCCTTCACAGAAGGCCTCCAAAAGGCCTACTAGCTGGACTATGGGAGTTCCCGAGCTGGATCGTCCCCGAAAATGACGAAAACACAACAAAAACTCGCAAACGCGCTGCTGAACTGCATGCATCAGCAGTGCTAGATCCAACCCTCAAACCGAATTCCTCGTCGCATCCGAAACTGAAATATGTCGGCGAGCTTGGAAGTGTCCCTTGGCTTTTCTCTCACCTCAAGCTGACAATGCATGTCTTCTTATTTGAGCTCAAATGCTCAGATGATGAATTCGAAACACTGCCAGACACGAATGATCGATGGAGTGACTCGGTAGAGGATGAGTCCATGGGTACGGGGATGCGGAAATGCTGGGAACTCGTGCGAGAGGCAAATAGCGACTAGGCATTCCATTCACGCCTTCAATAACGATTGCGAGATGCCATGAGACAGTATGTCAAAACGGGAAATCTACCCGATCAGAGCCTAGCGATCATATTATGATTCGAGGATATTGCCACGGCATCCACGGACCGCCCTGTTTGACAGCTAGTTACCGTCTATTATTAGCCGGATCCATCCTGCCGTCATAAATCAATCATACACAAAGAGATCATTTACATTCATAGCGCTAGACTGCTGGCTCTCCTCCAACAACAGGCAATGGCTCAGTACTAGGTACTGGGATCGTACCCCATCCCTCTTCTTTGGCTATCAGAGTATCGTCCTTCTCCTTAGCGTATAGGTGATACCCACGTACGCCCTTCTTAGTCCCAGGGGAATTAGAAGAGGAGAACCACACTGCACCATCCATGGTGTCCAGGCCTGCGGTGCCCTCGACTATAGTCGAGTTCCAATGATAGTTGGATGTGACGTTCTGTCTCGTCTGCAAAGTTTCGGGTCCAGTAGATGTCCCGGTAAGAAATGGCAGTATCGGTATACCATTAGTGAGTTTGCTCCTGTCAACGAGGCAGAGTACCGAGCCTGGGTTGGTAGTTGCGCCTTCAGATTGGACTTTGTATGCACTGAACAGATTCATTGGGTATGTGTAACTTGAGACAATTTCTGATACCGAGCTAGAATGTCTACCAGAAGATACCATTGCGAGAGATTGGTTATAGGCGAGATCTGTCATGTTTTGGATATTGGAATAAGAGACGTTTTGTGCCCAAGAAACTAGGCTACTCTGTCCCCCGCTCATAATCTCTGAGGATACTATGAGGCTTCGAGTGGCAATCAAGACGTAGTAGAAAGACGAGTTAGTTATGGTCCCGTCTTCGGTAGTATACGTTTGGAGTGTTGGCTGAAAATCGAACAAGGGTGACGACACCTCTCTTTGGAAGCCCTTCGTTGTCGTCTGTTCCACGGCATCATCAACCCACACAAAGACAGCCCCAGACACCCACCAGTTCTCACCGATAGGGCCAATACCATCTTCGGTCGATGTGTCATAGCCAACTACGCGGAGCGTAAAAGTATGAGCTTCTCCGTCTGTCAATAACCCGAGCCATGGCGTCACGTCGATCTCGAACGAAGGCAACTCATACGCGTCAATACCAACGATCGGTCTCCAAGCCCCGGGATCAACACCGCCTGTGAAGAGTATGGGGAATGGCCATGATACGCCCGCGAGCTGGTTGTCGATTAGTAATTGCACCTCCCGGAAAGGACTATAGCCGTACAACCACCCTTCGTTCTCCGGGAACGTGTTGATATATTCGGTCGGCACGTTGGTAAACCAGAACTCCTCCGCCGCATTCCCAGACGCCAGGATCGACACCACAGCGGTCCTGGTATTCCGTGGTAGCGTCAAATCGACAGCGGCAGTATCTCCTGGCAGAGAGAACAACGAGGTTGCATTATTAGAAGACGAGCATGTCGAAATGGCATAGATATGTTCTGCAGGATGTAATCCGCCTTTCCTCTCATATACATCATCGAAGTACAGCGCCTCAAGCGTGACGTTGAAGAAACCCGTATACCGATCACCGTCGATAACATTATTCAACTCAAATATGATCTTGGATGGATCCTGGCTGCGTAGTAGAGTGTCCCATATCGTCATGTCCTTTTGAAATGACCAGTGGATCCCCGTCTGCGTTGGCATTGCCGTCGACGTCCGCCACACTTCGACGTCGCCGAGCCAGAGCGTTGCGAGCCGGTCGTACTGTCGCCCTGCGGATACCACGCTCAGGTTGAAGATAGTTGTAGTGTAGACACAGTCGGAGGGCGGGGTGTAGTATCCGACGTATGGCGAGCCGTAGCTGTTCCCGAAGTCGTGTGTGAAGACTTGTTTTCGGCATGCTGGAGTGCTGAGATCTGAGCGGGGAGGGGTGGTGGCCTGGATCACTTCGAGGATGGATGCAGCTGGTCTGATGGATGAGAGCAGCGAGCATAGATATGGAAATTTCATCTTGTTGATAAGAACCTGGTACTGAAACTTGCTGCACTCAATATGTAGAGAGTTGTAGAAAATCTAACAGTGAACGGTCTGTGAACAATAAGATAAATGTTTAGTCAGCGTTTTTCTGTATTCACAGTCGACTGAGCGCATACTGATCAATCGTTGTTTCTAGAGAGGAGATTCCACATTCGCTAATATTGACGGCATATTTGTGTATGGCCGTGCGTCGAGTCGTTGGTTGTTCCTAGTTGTCACTTTCACAGCACACAAGACAGACTTCCCGACATGGGAATACTTACTTCAGCATCCGCGACAGGCCGTCGAGCAACAATTGGACTAGGTATCACGAGTGAGCCCGAACTCTGTATGAATGGTTCCTGGCGCTGGTGAGCCGTTGGTGTTTGTTGATCATAAGATCTGGAATGCTTAAAGCTATCGTTGGGCGGGGTAACGGCAGTGGCAAGCGGCAACACTCAGAAAAAACAGTTATCTTGGCTCCATCACTTTGTTTAATACTGGCTAGCTAGACAAAGAATGATTATAAGGGATTTGAGTACTGTAGTATGATTGGCATGGTCTCCTGGGCTACAATCATTGCTCCCTGTCACGTTCGAGGTTGTGGTGGTCTCATACTGCTTTAGAGAGGGAATGTGGTTACTACACTCATATACAGCTCGTGCCGAAGTGACTTTTCTTGGCAACGTCTTTCTCGTCAGTTGTGAGAACAATCTCTCGCTCCATTTGTTGAAACTCAAAGCGGGCTCGATTGGTAACCAAAACCCCTGGATCTTCCATTTCATTGTATTGTAGCGACCATCACTATACGGCTTGACATCTAAAATGAACTGAGTTGGAAAAGAACTAATAAAGCCAGGAGGTTTGGAAAATAGATTTTTAGTCCTCGTTAAAGTATATAGGTACTTATAGAACGGGACACGATTAAGAAGAGGTACTGGAATTGAGGAACTCAGCAACTTGCACACCCCAGGCCTCCTCCCGCTCAATCCCCGTCCCAAGCGCAAGCTGCGGACTAAGGTGATTATGCCCCTCGAGCACCCGGATCTCGATATCTCCATCCCGCCATGTCTGCTTGAACTCCTCGGCGGTATCGAACATGAGCTGCGGATCAAGCTCACTCACAAGTACCAGCACTTTCACCCTCGGCAGCCTGTCCTCAGCGCCCTGTTTAATCACAGCCTGCAATCTCCCAGCAGGAGAATTCTCAAACACCGTGTCGTCGCCGAGATAAGCCCGCAGCGTCTCGTCGCGCGCATCGCCCCAATGGAACGGGGTACCGAGTAACACGGCCCCGCGAAGCCGCACGTCAGCGTCAGGCCTTAACAATTCCTCTCTCGCCGCCTCGAACGCCTGATCTAAGAGGAACGTAGCGACATGGACCCCGCCCGCCGAATTCCCCAGCAAGAACAGATCGATGCTCTCGTACCCTTCTCGCGCCGCTAGCGAGGTCCGCACCCACTCCGTCACGAGAGAGACGTCCTCGCCGCCCGAGGGATACCGCGCCCCATGGGACAGGAGGCGGTAATCCGGCACGATGACCGTGACGCCGTACCGCGCCGTGAAGAAGCGACCGATGTTGGTGAAAATCAGACCCCCGGCGTACCCCTCGTTGACGCGCGCCCCAGCATAGAAGCCGCCTCCGTGCAGGAACACGAGGACTTTCTTCCGCTGCGCCGGCTGCGACGTCTCTGGGAGGTACACATCAAGGACGTGTCTGGGGTGAGGCCCGTAGGTGTGTGTTTCGCGCTGCACCGAGCGGATATCCTGTTCTTGTGCCTTTAGGAGGTCTTCGTAGGCTGCGAAGGTGGGTGCTGCGATTTCTTCTATGCCCCGGCCGATATTGGGTAGCTTGTCCATTTTACGTACTTGTTCTCTTCTTTTGCTTTATTCACTAGGTCCCTCCTCTTGTCGTCGTGTATTGAACTTGGGGTCTCTTCTCTGCGAAGTCGAAACACAGTGGCTTATTGGGCGTGATATCATGATTATAATATAATAACTACTTCATTGCCAGGGTTAGTCATGAGAAGTATATCCTAGATATGAGGAGGGAATTCACGAGGGTTGAACGATGCGGGGAATCGGTTACGGTTTAGCCGGCGGTCTCCATAGAAGCTCTCGTCAATGCTGGGGGGTTCGGCACTTGCAGATTCCTGATATAGAAATGAAGATTGACATGTCAAGCACGCCATTGGACAGACTAATTTCAGCTACGGTGAGATCTAGTTGGATGCCTTGTGTCCTCCAAAATCACATTTGATTAGGGTAATCTTGGGCACTACTACATATACGAAAGGGGCGATTCGACGAGACATATTACGAAGAGAAGGATATAGGAAAAGAGATGAACTTGTCAATCATTGGATCTCGTCGACTCTGCCAAAAGTGTACAAATAGGCAAACTACAGCACAATGGAATAGCGTGGTACAATGTATGTTTGGCGATGGTGTCAATTTTGAGAACTTGTTACTTGCAACTTAGACGAGACAACACGTCGTAAACGAAAAAAACCAACAAAACACTAGTCCTTCTTCTGCCAATTATAGCGATAGCAAACACAACCTGACCTGTCTTCCAAACCAAACTCCTTTAACGTACCGAAATTTCCCTACACCGGTCAATCAAACGATGCCAGGCATATAACTATAGGCAACTACATGACTCTTTTTGTACATCATCGACTTGAATGTACAATTCTTTCTCTCAAGGCGGAGATTTCGACCAGAACAAAGACATTGAACCAAACGCGGAAAACAAACACCATGCGTCAGAGTGCCAATGAACAAGATTTGGAGGGCAAATGGGGGAAGCGTAAGAGGTTGTAATTGGTGTAAGCAGCAACGAATCATCCCAATTAGTCGTTGTCGACAGACTCACTCCAAGCGCAATGCGGCCAACCTAGATTCGTCCATGTGCAATCCAGAGGTCCTCGATTCGAAAGTCAGATCGAGACCCCGCTCGCGTGCCATCATACGCCAGGCTTTGAGGGTGTTGGCGGTAGGCTCGAAGGCAGGGATTCCACCCCACGTGGCGAGTGCAGTTCTATCTTCTTCAATCTTAACCTTAAAGCGATGGAAGGGAACGATGTGGTTGTTCCAGTAAGTGATTGCCTGGCAATGTAAGTGCTTCAGCTTCGGCATATGGGTGACGGCTTTAGCTATGGCTATGTAGAACGCTTCCATCATGTCTTCATTTGGCGTGAATCGATTCTGCATTGGGTGGTTATCTTCGTCTGGGGTCATCTCTGGAGGTAGGTCGTAAAACGGCAACTCGGCTTGGACACGGCGAAATCGGCCTCTGTCGGGTCCAAAGAGCCACTCGCCAGCGGGGTTGATGATGTGGTAGTATAGCACCATGTCCTTCAGGTTTGGCCAAGAAGGTGCAGGACTAGCTGGGTTCTTGGGCCAGAATAGTTCGGGTGTGCCCAGCATGCCGTGTACGTCCACAACTGTCATCTGCTGCGTTGCACTGCGGAAGGCAACGCTCAGTGGGTCTGACTGATCCTCACCCTCATACGTCCGCTGACCTGGAAAGCGTTGGTCTGCAGGAGGATAGTATGCGATATTGAATTTCATGGAGTTGACAGTCTTTGGCATCTGATCGAGTGTCTTGGCCATCTCTACAGAGATGTTAGCAAACTTGTGAGTTGGGGAAATGTCTTGGGCTATGGAATCGCTCAAGACTGTGAATAATGAGATATACTTACGTTGACGAATTCCTTGTCGGACGGTGTCTGGGTCATGCTTGTAGAGATCCCAAAATCGAATGTCCATATCTCTAAGTTCCGTGAAAGTTCTAAACAAGTGCTCGAGGCCGGAAACAGCAATGTAACGTTCACAGTCATCGCGAAAGGTGAGCTTGGTGACGGCAGGGACTTGTTTGTCTGCTGTCCTGTAGATCTCTAGCACGGATCCGTATGTTCGATTCTGAAATGCAACATTAATGGACGTTCGTCGTATTAAACGATGTTACTCACGTGAAGAATATCTCCGTGAACCACCCCATGCTGATACCGAAACCAGCGGGTCCCCAAGAGGGCTCTTGCATCTGTTGGCGAGAACGCATAGAGCTGCAGCTCAAGTGTCTTGCCGGTTGATGGCCACTCAGTAAGGTGCGTGAGTAGGCGATTGATAGCCCTTGAGAAGACAATGTCGTTATTGAATCTGTCTTGACGTGTCTCCATGGTCGTACACTGAATTAAGAGTCAGCATAGTGTGCTACCAAATCATCAGAAGCAGGCTGCTTACCTCGGCCGCGGTGTAGTCTGGCAGGATTGCGTGGAAGAGGATGACTCGCACCGAGCCGAAACGCCCCGGACGATTGCGGAGGATTTCCATTGCCGTGGAAATATCCTCCCCGCTGAGACGAAGTTGCTTGAAGCTCTCCGTCTCGACAATGCACTGCCAAACAGAGTTGACAGTGGCCAGCTCGGCCGCCTTGCTCGAGACCCCGAAGGACACCGCACTAAGTACGATGTCCTCCAGGATCTCGAGCGGCATGTCGCCGAGGCCGACCATGTCGAGAACTCTCTAGAGGATTATTAGAGTGCTGTTTTCTTACTTTGATAGTCCCGGCTTGCTGTTGTGTACAGCAGTGGCCGCTTCGAGAAGTTTGCTGATGGTCTGGTAAGAGAAGAAGAGAATTTAGAAGCTTGGAAAGTTTGTGGGAGGTTTGTGGGCAAGGTAGGCGTGGGGTAGGGGAGGTTGAGGCCTGAGAACCTATGCGGATGCGCAGTATATGCGAATAACAGCGCGCAGGCTTCATCTTGCGAAAACTGAGGCATTCAAAATGGGTAGATATGCGCTTACCAACACGTCCATCTCCAGATGGACCAGGCGGGTCCTATCTCGAAGCCCCTAACAAAGATGTCAGCAAGCTTTGGTCCAAGACAAAAACATGTCAGTCTGTAGGAGGACCCAGATCCGCAAGTTGTTCAACAAGAGATCGGCAACACATAGGTAGAGGTGCAAAAGGTGACAAGATATGTGAATATAAATACAAGAAAGTGAATATGAATAAGAGAACGAGGCTATGAGATGACTAACCTACAATAGAAACCACTTCGGCAAAGGCGATTGTGCCCCAAGCAGAGGCACAATCACCTTGCCGAAGTGGTGATGGAAGTGGAAGGTGAAGTGTTTTGTTTTTGATACCAGTGTTTTAAGTACTTAGGTACTCGAGAGAAAAACCGCCCAGAAGCTGTGTGTGCGCTTGGGCCACCTAAACACCAATAATACACATTTGTGCCTTCCCATTATTAACAAAGGACTTTGATATCATAGGTACCTAGGTACCTGTGTAGCTGTGGTGATTGCTCCTGCCCACCTGGCAGAACTGTACTCCCACAACAACAACAACACATGCAGGCCGTAGCATCAGCGGGTCCGGGAGAGTTTGAATCCAAATAACTATGTACATTGAAGCAATATTTATATCTAAGAGATAAATAATCAGACAGTATATATAGCGTTCCTAAAGAAGATTGATGAAACCAATCGATGTGCCTGAATGATAGAAGAACCAGCAGGCAGTACAATCAAGATGGAGAGGACGCTTTATCCAGGAGTCATTGGAGAGCCTCAGGCCGTTATCACTCGGTCAAGAGAAGAAATATATGGAAGTAACGAGAAAAAACATATGTATCTAGGTGATTCAATTAAGGCTCTCATTCTTTGATGATTCAAGTTTCTAGGTGCCTAATGTACTATGCGCAACTCTAGGACCAAAAGAACTCAATCCTCATGTTAACTTTCAAGGTTGAGAAGGCACTTATTCTTTATTATCAGCTCAGTGACTAGACCTATCAAGCAAAAGACCGCAACGTCAAGTAAAACTATTGTGTTACCCAAAAGGGGTACAACAGTAGGTATCGCAAATGCTTTCAATTCTAGGTATAACTAAATTCTACGAAGAGGTACGTCGATACGCCCGAATAGACTGCTTTGATAAGCAATAATTAGCAAACAATATGGTGTAGTGGTAGTCGAACGAGAAGAGGGAGATAGAAGCGCAAGCCTCGTGCCTGTAGATTTAACCCCCAATACTGCAAACTCCTCAAAACACTTTGATATCTTGGCCATGTTTCTTACTTAGGTCCTCGCATTATCCAGCCTCGTTTATAGTTTAGCCAACTTACTGCGAGGCTCGCTGAACTTCACCACTTTAGACAGGGGTAACATTTTATTACGAACTTGTAGCTACTACGAATAGATCTGCCACGCTGGGATTTGAGAAGACTCTTATGTCGTTCGCTGTGTTATGAGCACGGATGCCCAGGACGAGACTCGCCGAGGAAGTGAGTTATAAGGGAGGTCATAAGTAACATCTGGTGTAGCGGTAGGTAAACTTGTCTGCCCTCTACTACGGTCGAATAGCGACCCAATGGTGGCACAAAGTTCCAGTGAAGCATGAAAATATACAGGCAAGGTTAACTCAAGGAAGCTGTAGTGGAATGATGATTACAGTGTAAGCGTTACATTACTAAATGATTGACGTACTAATTGTATACATCCAACCGTGGAAGTAAATACTGCTGCCACAGTTTATACCAAGAGTTTACACGCATTCATTCGTTTACATGAAGGAGCTGCAACTTAGTGCTGAAACCTACCTAGGTACTATTACCACTGGTCTAGTAAACCTTACAGGCCCTTCATACCCGCCGGTTACAGCGGGTCCAGGTGCAGATCTGGTAGCACCTGTAGGCTTAGGTACCTAAGGTACGGGGCTGTCTAAGGCACCCTAATATCTCTTCTCTAATTTCTGAAGCCGTCGACCCCTTTTCTTCCAACGGCTTGTACTTACCGATACCACAAGGAAGCCGACATCGTGATGCAGAAGAGAAGAATTAGTCAAAATAATCTCCAATCCTCGACTTATTGTTGTTATCCCACAATGCCGCCAGAACGATCCTTTTCCCTTTCCATGGAGAACGTGAGTGCATCACGGCGTAATTCTAAAACAAAGCCAGACCCCTCACAGATTCGCGTTCAATCGTTGCGAATTGCTTACATCGAGCAGTACCATGTCTCCCTGATGCCAGTCCACAAGAACTTGCGATTCCTCGGCGATCGACAACGCCAGATCGAGGTATTCCTTCTCAATAGGTGTGCCGTCGCCGTACTCGGGAGGTGGGTGGTAAGAGCCATCGTCGCCGAGATAAGGTGGCTCCGTCGCCCCGTGGTGTCGACTCCGACCCCAGGCACTAGTCAAGTTGCCAAACCATGTTGTCAGTCCCGTTTCCTCGTGCCTTCGAATGACTTGTGTCGCAGTTAGCATGATACACACCGCTGAAGTAAATGGATGGGGCTCACTTGGGACGACGTGCGTGACGCTTAGTGATCCGTCCTTGTGCCACTCAAACCGGCTGCTGTGCCGCTTTACCTCTTCCTCAATCTTCCGCCGGATTGTGTCCAGATCGTCATCTGGTTGTATGCGTTGGCCATATGCGTCAAAGACACTTGTCCCCGTATTCGATTTGACCTCTTTGACATCGTATCTATACACATACTTGACGCCCTTGACAAAAAGTTTCTTTACGAAATCTGGAGCTTGCTTTCTAAGGGCGGCCGCTGTCAAATTTTCAGTAGTAGTGTGATCTCGTCGCTATATTGTGTCTGGCTCTCTCTGTTCTATTTTGAGGCATTTTTTCTAGTTATAGCTTTTCTAGGTGTGGATATATACGCCACACTGGCCTAGCCACACCTTGTACGCCACTCTGCTTAAATAATGTGGTAATTTTGTCACTTAGGCCTTATAAGCTTTTTTAGTTCGCCTATAAAAACCATTAAATTTAACACATTTTTTTAAGTAAAGTTATTTTAGTAAGTTAACTTAAATATAGCGTAAATATTTTTAAGGCGTTTTGTATGCGCGTATATAAATAATGCGTTAGTGTTATTATAATGCGCTAAAAACAATGGCAATTTGTATGCATATATATATAAAGCGCATAAATAATATTTATAGCTTGTTATTATGTAATTTAATAAATATGTTTTGCAGCGGCAAATATAAATTTATATAAATATATATAAAAATTTTTTTTATTTGCTGCTTTTTAATTTTAATAATATTGTTTTTATAAATATTTAAAATTTTGTTTAAATATATATATTTTTGCAAAATACACAAAAAAAAATTAATATTAATATATTAATAATTAAAATTATATAAATATTTATTTTTAATATAATAATTTTGCGATTTAAAGTTTTTTATATTTAGTTGTAAAAATTGCTAACTTAAAATAATATATTTAAATTATATATATTAATGCTGCTATTATATTATATACGTTTTTTTTATAAATATTGCTTATAAAAGTTTATAGTATAATATTAATACGTTTATTAGCTTATTTAATTTGTTTTTTAGCAATAAAAATATTTTAGCTTGTTTGCTGTTATATTTGCGTTTATATTTAATTATAATAAAATTTTTTAATTATTTTTTGCTTGTTTATATTTTAGCTGCTTATATTTTTATTGCTTTTATTATATTTTTATATAAAATATATTTTAGCATTATTATTACTAGTGTTATATTTTTGCTAAATAATTTTTTGCTAAGTTTGCTTAATATTTTTATTATTATTTTTAAGCAAATAATTATTGTGTTGCTTGTTTTGTTGCCGGTATTTTTGCTGCATGCTGTTGTTTTTGCTGCTGTTTTTGCTGCCGCTTTATTTTTAGCTTTTGTTTTAGCAAATAGCTTGCGTGCTTATTTTTACTGCTGCGGTTAACTAGCTTTTTTAAAAGTTTAAAAAAAAAGTTTTATTTTTGCTATATATAAAATATTTTTTAAAACTGCTTTATTAGCAAATATTTTAAAATTATAAAAAATAAAAATTGCTATTAATAATATATTTTAAAATATTTTTATAAATTTTTATAAATTTATTTATTTATTATAATTGCGTTATATATTAGCTAGCTAACAAATAATAAACTTGTTAATATTTGCTGTGCTGTTTATATTTTGCGCAACGTTTTTATTGCTAATATACTTTAAGCATATATTTAAATATTATAAACTACGGTTTGCATATTTTTAAATTTAGCTAAAAAAAAAAAAAAAAAAAATTTTAGTTATTTAAATAATAAATTTATAGCTTTTTAAAATAATTAATTAATAATTTTTTAAAATAATTAATTTAAAAGTTTTTTTTAGTTTAAATAATTTTTAAGCAATTAAAAAATTTTTTATTTTTATTTTTTATAATTTTTATATTAAGCTTATAATTTATTTTTTAATTTTTATATTTTAAATATTTATTTAAAAATTTTTTTGCTAATTAATTTATTTTTAAATTTATTAAAAAATAAAAATAAATTTAAAATTATTTTATTATTTTTTAGCAATTTAATTAATTTAAATTAATTAAAAAATATATTTTATTTTTACGTTAATAAAGTTTTTGTTAATTTATTAACAATTATATTATTAATAAATATATATTTTATTAAAATAGTTTTATTTTTAATTTTTTAGTGTAATTAATAATTATAAATATTAATATAATATAATTTAATATATAACAAAGTTATTTTTTTAATAATTAAGCTTATAATTTATTAATTATTATATAATATTTAAATATATTAATTTTTTAATATAATTTTTTTAATTATTTATGTTAAAACAAAAAATTTAGCTTTAGTAATAAAAATAATAATTATATTTTGTTTATTTAATTGCTATTTAATAATTTTTTTTAAAAAGCTTTATAATATAAGCTTAAAAACTTTTTTTATTTAATATATTATTTGCAAAAACAATATTGCTAGCTACTATAAAATTATTTTTATTTTTAAATTACAATATATATTTTCAAATAAATAATAAATAAATAAAAAGCTTGTTAGCTGCTTTATAATATTTAAAAAAAATTATAATTAAATTAAATTAATTTTAAAGCTTTAAATGTTATATTTAAGCAAATAATTATTATAGCATATAAAATAAAGCCGGTTTTTTGCTAGTACTAGTAAATATTTTTTAGTAACGCTTTTTTTTTATACAAAAAAAGCTTTTCCGCTTGTATTAACGTGTTTACATAAATAATAAAAATAATATTTTGCATTTTAGCGATTTTTTTAATATATAAAGCTTAAAAAAGCTATAACAGCTATTTAGCTTAATTTTAAATTATTTTTATTTTTAAAAACTATTATAAATTATTTTTACCAGTTAAATTATATTATTATTTTAAGCTAATAATTATTTTATCGGCTATTTTTTAGCTTTTTTTATCGTAAATTAATATAATATTGTTAATATATATAAATAATAGCATTTTTTAACGGAAATAATAGCAAAGTTTATAAAATATCGGTAAAAAACCTATTTTTTATAATAATTTAAAAAGTTTTTTTTATTACAATAAAAGCAATTTTTATAGTTTATATAAAACTTATAATAGTTTAAAAATAATATTTATATATAAATTTTTTTGTTTAATTTAGTGTTAATAAAAATATTTATAGCATTATATAGTTTTAATTTAAAATTAAATTTAATTGTTATAATTATTAATGTTTTAAAAAATTTACCCGTTAAATATAATAAACCTATTATATAACAATATAATAAACTTGTTAAGGGTTTTTAATTTATAAGTAATAGTATAAAAATTAGCAAATATTCGTTAAAAAAATTTATTGCATTTTTATTACTGTGCAACAAAAAATATTACCAAGTGTTAAAATAATAAATATATTAATGCTTAGCAATTTTAAATTAATAGCTAAAAAATTAAAATAAATAAGTAATTAAATATAAAAAAGTGCATAATTATATAAACATAAAAAAATAATAATTGCTTAAATTACCGCAAGCTTAGTAAGCTATAAATTACCGTAAATTTAATAAACCTTAGATTATTATAAGCTTGGTAAGCTATAAATCACTATAAATCTAGTAAGCCAGGTAAATAATTATATAACAAAAAAAAAGCACAGGTGCAAAAAAAAAAAAATAAATGCGAAAAAAAAAATATTAAGCCGCTATTTAATTTACTTTTGTATTAACACATATTTATAATAATATTTTTTTTTTAAAATTGTTATTTTAACAATTTTTTTTTCCATAAATAACTTTTTTTTATTATTATTTTTTTAAAATGTTTAGTTATATTAAAAAAGCTAACTGTTTAATTAAAACCAAGCAAAAATTTATTTTTGCTTTTTTTATTAATTAATTTGGTTATAAAACTATGCTTTATTTTTATTGTTTCGATTAATTATTAATATATAAAATGTTTAAAAGTGTTTTTTATTATATAAAATGCGTTTGTGCTAATTATTTTTGTAACAATTTAAAAATTTTAATAAATATTATAAACAATATAATATTTAAATACTGTTAACTTAAAAATAAAAAAAAATAAGCGGAATAACAACTTTTTTTTGTGCAAAATAAACTAAAATATACGCAAAATAACTTTTAATCCGTGTTAAATAAACTAGCGCATTTTTAAGCATAAAAACAATTTTTAAAAACAAAAAATATATAAATAATTTAGCGAAAACTTTAGTTTTTAAATAAATTAAATAAATTAAAGTGTTAAATAAACTTGGTATAATTATATATATAAAATAAAATAAAGTGAACTTATTTTATATTTATTTATATTTATTTATTTTAAAAATAAAAAAAGTTTTATGCGCAGCAAAGTTTTTACTTAGGTAAAAATTTTAGCTAGCATATAATACTTTTTTAAAAAAAATAACAAATTTTTTTTAATGTTATATATTATTTATAGCATATATAATATACGTAAAAAATATAGCTAATACTAGTTAATTTAACATTAGCTTTTTTTTTTTAGCTGCAATTTATTTATGCAAAAAAAATAAATTAAAAAATAAAAAAACGTATAAATTGTATTGTTTTTTTATAATAAATTGTTTTAAATATATATATATATATATAAAAAAAAAAAATAATTGTTTATGCTATTATAACTGCTTTTTTTTTGTTTTTGTTTGCTATTGTGCGTAAATAAACAAGTATATTTACGCGTGCACGCAATTAATTGCATTTTTTGTTAAAAAAATATGTTGCTATTTGCGCAATTTTTGTTTTATATATATATTTTTTTTATTTTAGGCTTTTTTTTTCTTTTTCTTTTTTTTTTTAGCGCACATATATATATATATATATACATATACATATATATATACACACATTTTCGTGCGTATATTTAATTGTTTTTTGTGCAATATATGCTAATTAATTTTAGCTATTATATTGTTATTATTGTTATTATTATTACTGCAGCTGTAATAGTAATAATAACAGCAATAATAATAACATTAATAACAGCAGCAGCAATAATAGCAATAATAATAATATTATTATTATTACGTATAAATTATTTATTAATTTATATAAATTTATTTGCTAACGTTTTATAATATAGTTGCTTTTGTTATTTTTGCCGGTTTTGCCGGTTATATTATTTATATTGTTAAACTAAATTATTTATAATTAATTTTGCTAATAAGTTAGCTTAATAACCGTTAATTAATATAATTGTTTTATATTAATATATATTTGCATATTTTTTAAAATTATTTGCATATATGCTAACTATTATTTTTAGCATAAAAAAGTAAATATAGCTGCGCTATTAAGCGTAAATATTAATATTTGCAAAATAATTGCGCAAATTATCCGGCGCAAAAATTACTTTTGCGCTATTTTTGTTTAAAGCCGCGGTTAAAATTGCTTATTTTGCGCTAACAAGTGCGGCTTTAAGCATAAAAGCAGCGTGCCGTTTTAGCAATATTATTAGCTTTTAAGTGTTTAACAAAAAGCGTGCAAATTATACGTATAAACATTATACGGCAGTCGGTGCACGTATCGTTAATAAATAGCTAGCAAAAAAAAAATCTCAAGTTTTATGCGTTCGTAAAAAAAAAAAAAAAAAAAAAAAGTTTAATATATTTTGCTTTTATTTTTGCTTTTTATAATATATTTTATGTTTTTTTTTTTTTTTTTATACGTATAACATATAATTTTATAAATGCAATATAATTTATAACAATAAAAAATAATTATAATTTTGTGCGTATTTTTTATTTTTTTTTGTTTTATTGCATATAATACTGCTAAATGCAATTTATAAATATTTTTACTTATATATTTAGCTTGTTTATTAATATTAAAATTTTTAAAGCTATATTTAAAATATATTTAATAAATATATTAGCTAGGTTATTTTTTTTATTAATTTATTATACTTTAAAAAAAAATTTTTTTGTACAATTTTTGCAGTAATATAATATTTATTATAAGTTGTTTTTTTAAATAATATTTAATTTAACTAAGCAATTATATAGCAATTTTAAGTTTAAATATAATATTGCTAAAATAAATAATATGCTTAATATAATTATAATTTTTTAAATAATTGTGCAAAAAACTATTATATTATTAAAGCTATTAATTATACTATATAATTTGCTAGCTAATATATTTTAAATAACCCGTTTATATTTACTAAAATTTTAATATATAATATTGCTTTTAATTTTAAAGTTTATAGTTAATTTTATATAATGCTTAATTGTTAATACGATAATAAATTTTAGCTGCAAATTTATGTTTACATTATTAACAAATAAATTATTTATAAAAATAAACAGTTTTATACGTTAAAAATTTAAAAATATAAAAATTAAATTTTTGTTTAAATTATTTATTTGCTATTTAATTTTTTAGTTTAATATTTATATGTTATTTATTGTAAAATTAATAATTTATACTGCTGTTAATAAGTTATATATAATTTTTAGCTAACAAATATTATTAATATATATTTTTTATGCGCGTTAAAAAATATATTATTATATAAAATTAATTGTATATATATTAATTTTAGCTAGTTAATTAGCTTATTTTTTTTATGTTAAAATAATATTTTCGTTAAATAGCAAAATAATTTAGCCGCTATTAAATTTAATTAAATAGTTAATTTGTAAAGTTTTTTTTAATTTTATATAAAAGCTAATTTTTTAAAGTTTATTTTTTTTTTTTGCTAAAAAGTTTGCTGTAATAAAACTAAAAATATTATTTGTTTATAATTTAATAATGTTAAAGTTTTTTTGTTTGCCGTACAAAATAAAAAAATATAAATTATACGTTAAAATAATTATTTTTAGTTTTTTGCGATAATATTAATAATATATTTTAAACTAATAAAACTTTAATTTTGCTAAGCTATATAATAACTGTATAATTTATAAAATAATATTATTAAAATATTTTAACTTTAATTTTAAAAGCAATTATGCGAGAATTTTTTTAGCTAATTTATTTTTAAATTATATATATGCTTAAATTATATTTTTTAATTTTTTTTTTATTTTAAAATATCGCACAAATAAAAAGCTTAATGCTAAAATAAACCGCTAGCTTATTTGTTAAATTATTAATAATTAAATAAATATTATTTTTTTTTCGGTATTATTGTAATTTTATATAATTAGTTTTAATTTTTTATATAGCTTAATTGTTTTGCTTTTAATTTTTCGTACAAAACAAAATTTAAAAATATAAATATTATTATATTTTGCTAAATTAAATTTTATAAATTAAAATATTTTTTATGCAATAAAGTTATTAATTTTAATAATATTTAATTTTTTAAAAAATACTTTAAGCATATTAATAATGCTATTTTTATATAGTTTAACAGCTAAAGCGTAGTTTTGCTTTTTTTTAGCGGTTAAAAACTAATAACTTAAGTATTATATAAAAGCATTATAAAATGCTGCAGCTTTACAAAAACGTTTTTTTTTTTTTGCACAGTTAAAAATTAAACAAATTATATATTATTTGGCATTTTACTAGTATTTTTTTTTATAATGTTTTTTTGCGCGCAATAATATAGTTTAATTTGCGTATATTTAAATTAAATAAAGCTATTAATTAAATTAATAACAATATTTAACTTTTTAATAAACTAAATCTTATATAGTTTTTTTTTTTTTTTTTTTTTTGCTATATTAACATTTTATTTTAAAATAGCAAAAATAAAATATTATGTATAATAAAGCTGTTATGCTGGTTTATCGCGCGGTTAATTTTAATTTTAGCTTTTTTTTTTATAATATTTTTATAGCTTTTTTAATTATTTTTATTTATTGCATAATATTTAGCAAAAAAAATAAATTTTAGTTAATTTTAAAATATGCTTTAAATATTAAAAATATAAAAACTAGTTTATTTAAGCTTGCAATATTGTTTAGTGTTTTTATTGCTATTTGCAAAATTAATTTTTATTTTGTGCAATAATTAAATTTTGCTTTTAAAATATCGTACGTGCAATATAACAGTTCGTAAGCTTTTTTTATTTTGCTGATAGCTTAATATATTTTTACCGGTATTATATAATATTAAATGCTTATAATTTTAGCTTAATTTTTAAATTTTTTAAATATAAAGTTTATATTTAAATTATATATAACGTAATTAAAAAAACTTTAGTAAATATTAATTTAATATTTGCATAGTGCTTTTTAAACATTTTGTGTGCTTATAAATTTTAAAAATATTGCTGCTTAAAAAAATATAGTTATATTAATTATATATAATATTTGTTTGTTATTTATTCGTATAGCATTAATAATTATTTTATAATTAAAATTATAATTATTTTTAATTAAAAATTTAAATTTTTTAAGTGTTTAGTTATATGTTTAGCAATAATAGCAAAATTTTTAGATTTTTTTTAAAATTGCATAATTAGTTTTATGTTTTGCATAATTTAATATAATATAAAATTTTTTTGTACGTAAATATTTAAACTGTTAATATAACCGGCATAATTTTATTTTAGTAAAATAAATTTTAGTTTCGTATAATTTTATATTAAAAAAATAAATGCTTTTATTTGCGTACGACTAGTATAGTTTAGCTATTTTTACGCACAATAATATTTTTAATATTATTATAATATGTTTAAACTTGGTTTGCGTTTTTTAGCAAAAACAAAAATAGTGTAAAATTTTTTAATATATAATAAATTATTATTTTTAATAAATTGTTTGTTTATATAATGCTAATAAATATAATAATATTATTGCTACTAAAATAAATATATATAATTTTAAAGTTTTAATTAATTTTCGTGCAAAAATATATTTTAAAATATGTTTTTAATTGCGTTTTATTTACTGTTAAATAATTTAAAACGCTAATGTTTTATAGTTTTTTTTAGTATTTTGTACGGTATTAATTGCTTAGCATAAATTAGTTTAAAAAAATATTTATTTTATATTTTTAAATATTTTTCCTAGTTATACGATAAATAAACATATTGTTTATAAAAAATTAGGTAAACTGTTTGCTAAGTTTTTTATTTATATTATTTTAGCTATCGTTTGTTTTAAAATATTTTTTACATTTTGTTAAATATACGGAAAATTTGTTCGGTATTAATAATATATTATAAATTATTTCGTGCAAATTAAAATATTAGTTTTTTATATATGCTTATTTTTAAAATATATATTTATTTAATTAACATTTTTTTTTTAGCATATAAAATATTTTTTATTTATGCAAATATTATTTTTACCAGTTTTTTAAGTTTAAAAATTGTTTTAGTATATATTTAGTTAGCTTAAATGTTATATAAAAAATTTTAGTTTAAATAGTTTTTTTATACAGTTGTTTTAATTATATTTTTGGTTTGTAAAATAAACATTATAATTATTTTAAAAATAATGTTTTGTTAAAATATTTGTTATAATTTTAAAGCATGTTTTTAAGTTAACAAAAAAACTTTTGCACAAAAGTTTTTGCAAAATTAACGCTATATTAAATTTAAAAACTTTACGATATATTTTTGCAATTATTATATTAAGCTAAATTGTTTTTAATAGCTAGCATTTAGCGTACGTTAAATTTTTGCAAGCTTGTTAATTATAAGCTTTAATATTTCGTGCGGTGCTAAATTTAAGTTTTTTTTTTTTATTTATGCGAAAATAATAATAGTTTAGTCGGCTTAATAATAACTATAATTAATATTAATGTTAAAATAAATATTTAACGTGCGATAAATTTTATACCATATTTTGTTTAAACTAATATAATATATATAATAGTTTTTTGCGCAACTTTAAAAAATTGTAAAAAAAACAGCATAATATTAGCTTTTTAAAATTCCAAGTTTTTACCAAACATTTATAAACAAGCGTATTTTATCGTATAATAAATCGTACGGTTTTTTAAAGTAATTATATTTTCGTTTTTAAGTTTTTTAAAAAAGCGTATATTTTTCCGGTAAAATAATTTTGTTGCATATATTTTTTGCTAAAAATAAATTTAATATAAAGTTGCTAGCAGCTAGTTTTAATATTATACGTATAAAAGCTTATTTTTTTAATGTTTAAAAAAAGTAATAAAAAACAATATATTTATATACTAGTTAAAAGTTTGGTTTATATTTTGTTTTTGTTTAAAAATATAGCTATTTAGGTATATTTTTTTATTTAATAAACTATTGCACGTAGCTTTGTATATATAAGTTTTAAGCGTATAAAATGTTCCAGATTTAAAAAAAGCGTTTTAGCATAAATAAAAATTGCAAGATTTTTAACCGTACGTTAAATTAAAAATTAAATAATTTATTAAGCTAGTTATTTAATTGCTTTATAACTAAAAAAGTTTTATTAAAAATATTTTATAGTTATTAGTTAAATGTAAAAAATGCAAACTTTTTTTTCCGTATAAAAAAATGTTTATTGCTAGTAGTTTATTTAATTTTTATAAACCTAGCTTAATTTTGCTTTATAAAATTTATGCAAAATATAATATTTTTAAGTTATTGCTTTGTTTTAATTGTATGTTTTGTTTTGCTAAAGCTTAAAATAAATTTTTGCTAAATAATTGTTTAATTTATTTAAAATATTTGTTTGTTTATTTATAAAAGTTTTTTTTAAATGCTTAAAAAGCATTTTTAGGTATATAGTTTAACTTTTTATATAATTAAATTTGTTAAAAAATTTATATATTTAGCTGTTTTAAGCTCGTATAAAACAAGTTTAAATTATTATCCGTAAAATTTAGGTTAATTATTTTTTGTGCGGTAGTTAAAATAACTTTTCATTTTTCGGCAAGTTTGTTATATATATTTTTAGTGTATTTATTTTTATTAAAATTTTTTTAGCCAAATAATGCTTGTTTTTTTTGTGCGGTATGCTTTAAAGCATAAAAAATATTTAAATCGCTTAATTTATGCGATATTTTTTTTTAGTTAGCTTTATTTATTTGTTTTGTTTAGCTTTTAATTTGGTAAATAAAGTTTAATATAATATAAAGTGCACACTATTGCTAAATTTGTTGTGCGAAATAAAACGAGGTTTTAATTAGCTTTGTTTATACGGTAATTAGTTTAACAATTTTTTTAGCTTTTTGTAACTAAGCTTAAAAGCTATTTAGAAAAAATAAAAATGCGATATAAAAAATTTGTTTAACTGTAGCATAATTTATATAAAAAAGTTAAACTTGATTAAGCTTTATTTTTATTTTAGCTAATTTATAGTATATTTTGCAACTATTAATTAATGTTAAATAAGCTTAGTACGATCGTACGTATAAAATAAAATAAAATAAATTTATTTTATATTTATTTATATTTATTTATTTTAAAAATAAAAAAAACTTTATGCGCAGCAAAGTTTTTACCTAGGTAAAAACTCTAGCTAGCGCATAACGTTTTTCTAAAAAAAATAATAAATTTTTTTTAATATTACGTGCTACTTATAGCATATATAATGCACGTAAAAAATGTAGCTAACACCAGTTAATTTAATATAAAGCATATTAAAAAAAAAACAAAAATTTTTAAGTAAAAAAAAAAAAAAAAAAAAAAAAAAAAAAAAAAAGCGTAAGCAGCGCAAATTATTTTAATAAATTTTAATTAAAACTTTTTAATTTTTT